>JACEII010000049.1:2145961-2191678 GCA_014332785.1 Antheraea mylitta | reverse complement strand
CTCCCCGGAGTTATCCATAGGCTACGTTCATCATTTTTGATCTGATGGGCGGTATATCTGTTTCCAGACCTTTGGCAAAAAAATCTTTTATTGTGGATGTTTGTTTTATATATATAAGTTTTAGAATATCTCTTACATATTCGTAGGTAAAAATATAAGAGTTATATGGACGTATATGAAAGATATAACGTAAAATGTAATTTTCCAAGTCATTTCCTGACGGTTAACGTCCGTGATTAATTCAGGGTACAAACTGTGAAGGTGAATTGACCGGAACATCCTTCGTTGATTACCCGGTAATTATGCAAAACGACCGGCAACGCGCCCGGATTAACATAAGCATATAATAATGTACGCAAAACATGGGTTAGAGAGTGTTTTACTCATTTATTTTCTCAATATTTAGTATTCCCTTATTTTTTTTATTTAAAATATTTCCCATTTTTTTTCCGGAGTTTCTAGCACTCATGTAAGTACAGTTAATAATCTTGGAGTATACATTAGTAAGTATAATTTTTTTAAGATCTTTGGAGGTTTTAGCCTTAGACCACATTTTTCACCGGACATTAAATAATGATTTTTTTTTATATCACAGGAGGCAAATGGACAGGTGGGTCACCTGATGTTAAGTTATCACCACCACAGACACCAGTATCATCAGAAGAGTCGCAGGTGCGTTGCCAGCCTGTATTGATGGCAAAGGAGGGAGTGCAGAGGCAGGAGAAGGGAGGGGGTGAAGTGGGTTTCCGGCGCTCGCACTGACTGAACGAAACGCAACAATGCAAGCACTGTTATTTCACGTCAGTTTTCTGTGAGGGGTGGTACTATCCTGGGCGGGCCACCTCATTCGACCTGAAACCTTCATCGTGGCTCTACCACCTTCAGAGCTTTGCTCTAAGATGGTGAGCACTCTAAATCTAAAGGTGGAATTGACTTTCGAGGGCCAGCTGCCGGAACATACCTATTAGTGCTTGGTGTCAGTCTATCAATTTGAGGGTGGCAGCTAGCCAGGCTGGCTTAGAAAGTACCTTACCGCCATGTCAAGGCTTCACTACGATCGTTTTCTTCACCGAATATTCCAGCTGAGTATCCGAACACGCTAACAATTAAGCCATCCTCATTCATAAGCTATTATAGCTTTATGTTTAATTTGGGACACTTGCATTAGTTGCTATTCTGGTTGAGTGCCTTTTGCATTCGCCACCAATAACGATGTACTCGTCAAGATCCTAGAAAAAAAGACCTAGGTTTAATCAAATCGGAGAGCATTTATAAATGTAATCGTAGTAAATATAACCCTTTGCTCTTCGTTTCCTGTACAATCTTGTACTAATAAATGAGGTTATTAAAATTGAGGTTACGAGACTAAGTTTTCATAGTTCCTAGCAGTTTATTGATAGTCTTTTGTCTAATATAGGCCAGATCGTTTTTCTTTTTTAGTCGTTGTTGTTTGTTCGTCTCGTCTGTGTCTTTTTTATATGTACAGATTTATTAATTGGTAATGCCATATTAAGGTAACCCACATAACTCTAAGGACTTCCTTTCTTTTTTAAGTAAGCCGTAATAATGATACTTTCCAGTTAACATATCTTTTAAACTCATGTAAATTTGAGATTATAGAACTGAATTCTTTTTATGATATGTACAATCCCCATAGGCAGTTTTGTATCGACCATAGGACCAATTGTACAAACAATGGTGTAGATAACACATGTATTACTAGATAACCTTCTATTAGGTAGGCTAGGCGGGTTGCGTTAGGGCGGGGGGGTTGCAGCGTGCCTACTTGCAAGCTCCACCCCTTGGGGAATAGTTGCTCACTCCTATGCGGAGATGTATCTCTGGCGCACTGAGAGGCTCAATCGAGGAGAAAGTATGGCCCTCAGAGAAATGGAGGCTCAAGGATCCACTTGCGACAAACTGAGTTGAGGCTATGGAGTGAATTCCTGGCCTCACCTTCAGCTGGCCTTAGAACGATTGAGGCGATCCGCCCTGTCCACGAACAATGGGTACGACGACGTTATGGTCCGCTCACTTTCCGATTGGTGCAGATACTGACCAGTCACGGCTGTTTTGGTAAGTATCTGCACCAGATCGCGAGAAGAGAGCTAACGCCTGAATGCCACCATTGCGCAAGCCCAGCACACGCTGGAAGAATGCCCTGATGGGAAGCAGAACGTTGTGCCCTAGTGGCTGTTGTAGGTGATGATCTGTCGTTACCGGCTTTGGTCGGAGCAATAGTTGATCGGGATAGGGCATGGGATGCCGTTCTCACTTTTTGTGCGTGCGTCATGGCCAAAAAAGAGGACGCCGAACGTGAGAGGGAGAGATTGGCCGATGCTCCTGCTCCTCGCCGTAGGAGAATTGGTCGAGGAAGGAGGCGTGGTGGAGGTCTCTCTCACCGAATGCCTCCCTAATTAACCCCTGGCGGCAGGAGCGGGGGCACCTGTTGCGATGTATTGGAGGTCTTGTGATGGAGGATCACGGCAAGCCGCTGTTTTTGAATGAAGCAAGGGAGCGAAACACAACATTTCTCAGAGGTGAGGGTCTCCGTATCAACATCTTCGGGTAGACCCGAGCGCGAGACCTGGGTTAGTGGAAGTATGCTTGTCGCGCACCTGCAACCCTGGTCAAATCATGCGCCTAGCTGCCCAGGGGTTTTAGCCGGTAGGAGTCTGGCATAACCCTCTCGCTGTCCCGCTACAGTGGGAGGCGTATCCCATGTAGGATTTCCCATGGTTAAAAAAAAAGGTGGGGGGGTTGCGATGAATGGGTGAACAGAACCCATGGTTTGCTGACGTATCGACTGGTACAGATACTTACCGGACGTGGATGTTTCGGTAAATACCTACACCAGATCGCTGGAAAAGAACCAACGCCACAATATCATCATTGTGATGAGATTTTGGACACGGCACAACACACTTTTGGAGTGTGCGCGGCATGGGAGGAAGAACGCCATGCGCTTAAAATGTTAATCGGAAGGGATTTGTCCTTACCGACCGTAGTTAAGGCTGTTCAGGACGATGCAGTGTGGGGAGCTGTCGCCTCATATTGCGACTAAATTATGTTGCAGAAAGAAGAGGCGGAGTGAGCCAGGGAAAGAGATGCCGGCGCACCTGTGATACGTCGCCAGGGTGCTAGGCGAGGAAGGAGGAGAGGTGAAGGCAACTTTCACTAAAGGCCGCCCTAAGGGAACCTCTCATGTAGGCTACATAGGTGTGGGGGGGAGTAGGTTTAGGAAACCTCTGGCTTGCCTACTTACCGCGTAAGTACGCAAAACCAAGGGTTAATAGGGTGTTAGGACTGTTTAGGTAGGTAGGGTTAGGGACGGTTAAGGTGGGGGGAATCAGGGGTTCTGGGTAGGTATCCTCTGGCTTGCCTACCTACTTAGTGGATAGACAAGTCCAAGGATTGGAGGGCGTAGGGTTAGGATCGTGGGACGGGGGGGATAGGGGATAGGTTATTATTATTTTTTTTTTATAAAATCACGACAAAGTGACTGCACTAAGCCTGATGTTGAGCATAGTACAATCCAAAAATATCGGCAACCACCGAGAGACAGATTATCCATCGCCGGCCGCCGCTGTCATGCCGGCCATAATGACGAAAGACGCCTGGTACTGGATATGCACAGGCTGATCCCAAAATGCGACCCGCAGAAGCGAGTCACTATGACGGGCTTTTTCGCCATATACATAGTGGTTGCGACCCAGTCGGGCTGTAAAACCCTACCACCACGCTCTCGCCATTGCCTCGTTCATTGATCAGCAGGGTGCACCACGTGCAGGTGAGGTTGGCTTGGGTGTCTCAAGTCTTAAGATGTTATTCGATACCCCTTACACCCCTTATTCGACACCCCTTACACCCCTAAGGTTAGCGTAGGCCGGAGGGGACCTCAGGTTCAGACGTTCAGGTGGAGGAGGAGGAGGAGTTAAAATAATCGCGGTGTGGCGGCGGAGCGGCTTGGCCTCTCCGCTGTCGACCGAACCCAGTGGGAAAGGGTCGAGGGGCCTGGACTCCCATTGCACGGGCTCAGCGGGCTGGAAGGCAGCCCTACAACCGGGCTGCCTCAGCCGGGTGTGGCGTGGGAAACGCCTGCCGCCAGGGGCATCGCGGAGCTTGCTCACGCAACCCCGGGATACTCCCATAGTGCGGCGTAGGTTGTCGTGGAGTTTTAGCCGGTTGCGTGACTCGCACGTAGGGATGGCAGCTCAAGTCAAGCTTCCCCCCGGGAGCTTTAACAGTCCATGAGAGTTTTCCCTCCACGTTAAAAAAACAAAAAAAGGGTCTGGGGACGTTATTAGAAGTAGGTTTGTCTAGGACGGAGAGGCCTTCTGGGAGGCATGGGCATGGGATCTTCTTTTCTGCTGCCGGCTGAACCCAGGGGGGAATGGGCGGGGGACCTAACCTCCTATTGCACGGATCGGCAGACTGGGAGGCAGTCGGAGAACCGCGCTGCCTCAGTTGGGTGTGGTGTGGGTTAAAGGCTTGCCGCCGGAGATGTTGCGGAGTTTGCTGACGCAAACCCGTGGCGCCTTCAAAGTGCGGTGCATTGTTCGTCGTGGAGTTTTTTAGTCGGTAAGAGTCGTATTTGGACATCGTCCCATCGAGTTTATGTAGTGGGCGGTTGACACTATTCAGCGCTCTCCCGGGCCGCTGGATGTCCCATGCAGGATTCTTATCCACGTAAAAAAAAGTTAAGTTCTGTTAAGCATCTTTTGAAAAAATTACTTTGACTGCAAAGTCTAAAAGTTAAATTTTTTATCCATTTTATAGATTAGTGTTATAACATTCTTTTGAGAATAACATGTATTTCTTAGATACATTTCTATAAAATCGGAGAAAACTGTAATATTTTAGAGAATAGTATCACAATAAATCAATTTATAGCTTCAATAAATAAGAAAAACAGATGGCGTTCGACCCTACGGTGACAAAGTATTCACATTAATCAAACTGTAATAACAATATTACCTTACATGCCAACGCCTCTTTCCTTTCATAGACAGTTGCGGAAAATCGACCGTGGAATGAATAAAATCCGTAATTACGCGAAAACGTGCGAGGGTACGAGAAACTTCGACAATTAGTTTGTTAGATGAGTACCACTCGCTCTTGATTGAATTCTATTACGTATAAATTTCTACAGGAATCCTTACTACTTTTGCGAGATAATTTTTATACGATTAAAATGGTACACCTTACTGACTCAAGATACAAATGTACAATACAGCCCATTTCAATTTCTTTTGGTATAATTTTTTTGAACTTATGTGTTACGCGTTGTAGTTGCAATTTATTTTAACATTAGCTGTGCCCGCGACTTCTTCCGCATAGGAACTAATGTAAAAAAACAGTGATATAGTAAAATCATCTGAATATATGACGAGTAATTTACTTATCTACTTTCTCTCGTACTTATATTGTGTCGTCATTAAATTACAATAACTTTTGATAGAGTGAACCGATTCAAATGAAACTAAGACTAAATGTAACATAAGAAGATGCTTTATGATTCTCTTGAAAATATTTATGGGTGCCTATAAATAAGTAATATAATACATTTAAATCATTTTTATAAATGTCTGTCTGTTTGTATGAACAC
Organism: Antheraea mylitta; assembly: GCA_014332785.1. Classification (NCBI taxonomy): domain Eukaryota; kingdom Metazoa; phylum Arthropoda; class Insecta; order Lepidoptera; family Saturniidae; genus Antheraea; species Antheraea mylitta. The sequence goes on along the minus strand of JACEII010000049.1, from coordinate 2,186,070 downwards.
GCATCACTGCTATAGTACTGAGTCCACAATAAAACCACACTAAGGAAGTCATAAAGCATATCTTCGAAAATCACTTAATCTTTGTTTCATTATAATCGGTCTACTCTATCAAAAGTTATTGCAATTTTAATGACGACGCGCCGTAAGTACGAATGAAAAGTGAATAAGTAAATGTACTTAAAATACATTCAGATGACTGATGTTTTACATAAGGTTCTACGCGAATGAAGTCGTTGGCGCAGCCGGTACTTCGTAAATGTGTTATAATAGAGTTATATTATTACAAACATCAAACAGAATTCCTTCAACTTATTTGATTTCGTTATGTAATCTATGGTATGCAAACCAACGCAATTTAATCAGCGATGCAACACTGTTGTATATTACATAGTACCAACTGTATGTAATATGATATTTTATGGACACAGAGACGGTCTGGACGATAAACTTTAAAGGCAGCTTTGGTTTGTACGAATTCCATTTCAAAGGTATTCTTAGTAACTCAAACGCTTAGTACGTTCAAACTATACGAGTTAAAAGATTACTTTTCTTCGTATCCCTTGGTATAGGGCTTAGTATGTGTTTTTATGAATTTCCTTCTCAATAAAGTCAACTGAACAGTTTGTTATAAGATTCATATTAGAAGCTGGAATTTTAAATGATGTAATATTTTTTTTAATATTATGAACTATGATTGTACATGCTCATCTGTTAAGTCTTTAGTGAAGTTTTCTTGAAGTCAATAGTACTAATATTATATACTAAATAATTATATCTGTACTAGCGGTTCCGACAGACGTTAACCTATCTTGATAATTAAAAAATCCTAAAAGTCAACCATAGCGCCACCTACCGGGTCCAATCTAAACCATCCTCGGATCTACTGGAACACTCATACAAAATTCCATCAAAATCGGTCCAACCGTCTAGGAGGAATTCAGTGACATACACACGTAATGAAGAAATTTATATATAAATAATCTAAATCCAAATACAGTTCTTTACACACAAACTTATGTTTCACACTTTCATTCTTCTTAATGCAGATTTGATTTATATCTCGGAAACTGTAGTTTTTTCTAGATTAAAAGTTACCTATGACATTTTCTGTAAACTCCGTAGTTAAGGACTGGAAGCGTAAAAAACAAACAAACTCATAACCGCATTTCTAATATTAGTAAGGATATTAATAGTCAACTCTTTCCACTACTTCGTTTTAGTATTTTTTTGTAAGTTCCAAAAATACGCTATGTTATATTTCAGTGGATATAGTTATTCAAAGGATGTTGGTATGTTGTTTGTCAGTCGTCTCGTCTGTGTGTAACATATGTGGTGATGGAGCGTTGACCGAGTGCCCCTCAGTTCTCGTATTCACTACCGGCCCGCATTGTTGCCTCAGCGAAATACAACGCATATTGTTCGACGGCCCATTCACGATTCCCTCTATGCGAAAAGATTTTTGGCAGTATCTACAAATTTATTATTCGTTGCATAGGACATTTTTATGTCCTACTTTTGGCCAGCCCGACGTTCTGTAGATTTTTTTCCATTTTCCTAGCAATATTTGTGGCTACCCCTAAAGCGTACAAAAATATAGTTATTGGTTTGTTTCTACACATATATCTGTTTGTAATTTTCAATTAGGATATTTAAGAGACTACTTAAATAAATACAAAAGAAATAAATCCATTTGTTGTGTTCTTTATGTGGTTAGTCGTGTACACATAGAACTTGTTTAGAAACTAATTATAATGAACACCTCAATATGTGGTAATTCGGAAACGGTTACCAAAGAAATAACAGAAAATATCACTCGTAACTCAAAATTGAATCATAATTCAAAATACCTTCATCTATTTTACAAAACAGAAGGATAGTTCAAATTCTTGCAGCGCCATCACTTATCGTATATGAAAACTGACTTCATCCAACAGAACTTGTGTTGAAACTTATGTTTCGGTTATAAGATTTATCTATATACTAAGAACCGCAGTAGATTTCGTTCGTGTTTTATTACATTAGGAAACGGCCAGGCTATTATATAATCAACAATAACGACCATAACAATCTGTTATTTGTAAATTTGTACTAATATTATAAAGCTAAAGAATTTGTTTGTTTGTTTGAACGCACTAATCTTAGATAGCTCATTTATCGAAGAAGGCTATAGGCTATCATTACGAATGAAGAATGTTTTAAAATCGCTTTTATCCTTTTGAAGGCTACCGCTGCGTGTTGACCTTAGCCCAAAGCAAATATTATGGTGTAGGAAAGAAAAAGCAAGAAACAGAACCTAATAAATATTCTGAATCAACATAACATCTGATTCTTCTATTAGCTTTATTGATGTGTTGGTAATCACATTTGCATAGAATTATGAGATAAAGAGGTTCAACAGAGGTGAGTCTCGTAAGGAATTGTTCTACATCAGTGCCCTACTTACTGCATTGTAATGCTAACCATTCCCCATAGAGCCTGCATACGGGGATTGAATATTAATTTAGAGAATAGTTTACTATATCAGTTTGAACAAGTTATTTCGGGAGGCATGTAGGAAATTGTTATAAATTATTTCTTGTAAACTAATACGCCTGAAACAAGGTTATATCTTGATATCCTACTACCGAATGTATGTGTATTTTTGGTCGTATGAAAATATCATTTATGTAGACGCCTCATATTAATCGCCGTTTGAAGTACACACTTCTTTAGCGATGTAAAGCGATTTTTGATAGACGAAAAGCTTATGGGTTCACGTCACCGATGTCTCCGACATACTCGTGACGTTTTGCGCTAGCACCGTACTAGCGACGCATAGTGTAGCGGCCTGTGAATTTAAAATAATGATATTTTATATCGAGTTTGTGCAGACCATAATATCGTGAAGTATGAAGAATAGAGACATAAATAAAGATTTCGTTTCGCCGATGGCAAGGGAAAATATTCTCAGTGATAGTAAGGAAAAAACTAACGGTTTCCAATTTATTTTTATTGATAATACTAAGGATCGTCAATAGCTATTAACCAAAAGAAGAGAACGGTTGACAATAAGAGGAGAAAAAGATACTGAATTACTTTACGTTCGTCTATATATAGTCTTTGTCAATATTTTTGGGGGGCACTGAGTTTACGTTTGGGCTGGCTCGTAATAAGGTCATGAATTTAATAGTTGTTTATCCTTAACTTGTTTTGATGTTATACGTATAATATAATATATATTATATTTCACTGCCCACTGTTTTCACTAATTATCGGCAGAATTCATATTTATGGCGAGCTAGTCATTCCTTCAACACCATAAGCGAGATCGGTGATTTTGACCTATTTAATACTTCCGTAGATAAGGCGACAACGTTTTTAACAAGGATGTTCTTTAATGATGGCGACTGCAAGTAGTAATAGACTGTTTTGTTATAATGTTTACATAATACTGTATAATGCAAGAAATTGTATTCTGTTTTATATCAGCGAAAACTTATAAATGGCTTCATGTTTTCTATTCTTTTAACTATGTATTGTATATTATAGCTGTTAGTTTTCCTAATAAATAAATAAATAAATATAATACTAGCTGTTACCCGCGGCTTCGCACGCGTTTTTTTAAATATATTAAATAAATTTAAAATTGTGATCACACATCTAGTGTAAATTACAATAATATTCTTTCAAAAATATTTGTAAGTATCACACGCACATCATCTACTGTAACAGGTAACGTGTACATTATATATGTGAATACTAATAGTGTATCGAGTGGGATGGGATTTATCATCAGTCACATACCTGGAACTTTAAACTGTTATATATCACCCTCAGTGCTCACTTACACTATATAAGAAAGTAATGAAAATATTAAGTTAAACATTATCGAACAATATGTGTTAATCCTTTTATTATATAGATATAATATGTCCATAGTGTCGATATAATTAAGTTATTATCATACCTTGCTATAATTTAAATCACATATAAACATATGACTTTCAATTACAACAGCGATACCCTTGGTGTTGCAGATGTTCATAGGCGATGGTAACCACTTACCATCAAGTGGGCCGTTAGCCTGTTTGCTGCCTTTTGGCATAAAAAATATATATTTATTCTTGGAGTTCAGTACAGCGCACGTCACACGAAGACGAATGCACGGATAACAGTTTATGACTACATAGTGAAACAAAGTCCTATTCCACGTCTGTCTATATGTATGTTCGCGATAAATACAAAAACTACAGAACGCGTCTTCATGTCGTTTTCACCAATATATAAAATGTTTCTTGGGCAAGGTATAGGTATAATTTGTCTTATTATCAGGGCGGGCAACGTCTGCTGAACCCGCCAGCTTAAAATAAAACAGCTAATTAGTTACATTTGCCCATAAAATTCCCGTTCAAATAGGTCTAGCCGTTTCGGAGATTACCCGGAACAAATAAAAAAACAGACATATCGATAGAATTAAAAAAAAATGTTGATATTTGTAGCATCACATATATTCCTAATATAAAATACACTCACTTTACTTTTATTACACTTAATATATCACAAATCAAAAATTGGGAACAAAACTAACGTAGAAATAAAGTTTTTGAGGAGTTTTTGGCGGGATTTTAGTCTGTCATGTAGTGGATTTTGTATTTTATTCATAATCTTGTGTTACTTGTCTCTATATTGCGTTAAATTGGTGACGTTTTATGTAATATGGCTCGTTTATTGTGCATAAGTGAAATAAAAGAAAAATAATACAATGAAGCATGAATTCTGTGGTCTTGAAAATTAAGAAGATAAAAATTTACGAAATATTATATAGAGTATTTTGCTTTTATACCTTTACATTATCTTGGACATAGAACAAAACTATCTATATTGACAACTTCAGAATTGGCAGTATGGATTAATTCCTTCGACTATCTTATTGGACGAATATTATTACTACTAAACATTTTGAGTAGCAACACAAAATAAACTTTAGAAATGTTTCCGATATAAATGTACCACGTATAATTAAAAATTGAAAACAAAAGTAACATAGAATAAACGCTTTGAATAGGAACACAAAATGAACCATGAAAATATTTGCGATGAATGTTATCGCGTTACCATGGCAACGCATATAATATTGACATTGACACGCAGTGGAAGCTTCCAAAATGGCCCGATTTTGAGACATCCTTTATTAGTGCTCAGCTCCTATTGGTTTTATCGTGATGATATGTAGCCTATAGCCATCCTCGATAGATAAGCTATCTAACACTAAAAGAAACATTCAAATCGGACTGGCAGTTCTTGAGATTAGCGCGTTCAACCAAACAAACAAACAAACTCTTCAGCTTTATAATATTAGTATAGATAATACTGTGAAATTGAAAGATATACAACGTGTTACACAGAGATAACCAACAAAAAAATTGCATCCCACAGAACAGCCCTAGTCCATATTCAGCCACTTTGACACACTTACGGCAGTTGCCATTTCAGCTGAGTGACCTTCTCTTTTGCCATCAATACGATTGACGCTAAGAAGACCAAAAGTATGTAAAAATCGAAAAAAATCAAACGGCTAGTCGTCTATTAGCGTTCGTGCCCCGTGTACCGTTATAGGTGGTAGAGCCACGCAGAAGCTATTACTGTTTTCAGCATGAATGGGTCGGCTCCTCCTGGATAATAGCACCTTCTCACGGAAAACTGACGTGAAGTAACAGTGCTTGCTTTATTGCGTTTCGTTTGGTCATTGAGAGCGCTGGAAGACCATTCTGCCCCCAACACAAGTTGGCAACGCACTTGCGAATTCCCTGACGGCTTAAGTGTCTATGGACGGTGGTGATCACTTAACATCAGGTGACCCACCCGTTCGCTTGCCTGCTATGATATAAAAAAAAATAAACTTTTAACAGAATTCCTAATTTTATTTACCTCTAAACCTCTAAACCTCTAAAGTTATATTACGAGAACTTCACAAGCAATGAATTTTAAATGAAAAGGCATAAAATAAAACAGAATTGCGCCTACGTATCCAATCAAGTGGACGGCACCTAACTCAGGTCGACACATTTCCACACGTCCAGAGTGTAATCACAGACACTGTAATGCTCACATCATTCCAGCTCAGTCGAATTACGCTGACGACACTACCAACAACACTGGGAACAGAGAAATTTACGACGTCATAACTTACAAGCCAAAATACAATACACTGGGTTTTGTTGATAATACGTAAGTAATTTTTTTTTTCGAAATGAAAACACTGTTGACCTGGAAAGGTCTTTACAGCTTCACTGACCTATTGAGGCGAGCGTTGAAGGCATTCAGCCGATTTGGAATTTTTGGGCGAATAACTCAAGGGTGCACGGCACACATCGGCTTGGTCTGTCGCCTGTTTTGTGCAAAAATCGCGACCTATCTGAGCTTACCTAAGCTAAGCTATCTAGATATACGTATATGAGTTATTGAAACATGCATGTATACCAAGCATGCGTGCCTCAACAACAATTTTTCCGACATAAAATACATATAGGATAGGAGATATGTAAGTAAGTATATAGTGTTTGCATTGGTATATTCTATCAAAATTGTTAAGCGAAAAAATGCACAATATCTTCAGATAGCGAGGTACAAGAAAGAAACCGACTTAGTATTAAATGATTAAAAAAAAAACAGCATGTGTCGTAAACACACGCGGTAGAAGTGAAATATTCATATTGCTTTTCGTATAAGCCTTTTAATTTAAATATTGCAACTAAATGCCAACGTCACGATCTCTTCTATTTCTTCAGAGGTCACGCGGTGTTCCCAGGCGTTCAGTACTTGGATGGCCAAGTACTGACCGCGCTCAACGTTGTTTAACTTCGGTGATCAGAATATAATATATACAGTATTTAAGCATTGTTATTCTAAATGCGTATTATATTTTTGGAACTGTAAACTGTGTTATATGAATATTATAATTCACAACTATCATATAAAAGATTCTGTACATACTAATGCTATTTTATATCAATTTTGTTTTTCTCTAGATAATTAGGTTAAATATTAAGCATCTATTTTTTAATGGATTTAGAACGAAAATCGACTTATGAATATCCTGTAAAAATATTGCTGGCGACTAACCAGTCACGCTGTATAAAAGAAGTGAAGAAAATTAATGAAGTAATAATTAAGTTTACATTGACATAACTTTCTACAAATGTTAATGATAAGCAATTACAAATTAAGAAAAAAAAGGGTGTGTACTTATGTACACGCGTTAGAAGTTATACTTCTTTGGTATAACAAGATAAAAATCTTTTCAAAAATGTTATCTTTTGCCTTACTCTACGTTTGTAGAAAAAATGACACTAACAATAGAAAAAAGGTATTTAATACATTGAAAGTTTTAATACAAAGAAATAGTGACAACAAATACAAAGAAACAAAATGTTGACTATAGCTAACTTCAGGGTGACGGTTTTTAGTGAAGGTATGCGAACGCATCGTAAAAATGTACTCTCATCATTTTTCCCTAACGCGTTAAAAGAAGTACGACTTCAAAAACAATAATATAGTTATTATACATAGGTATACAATTCTTTTACACATCTCAGAATAATAAATTGAAAGAGCTTTTATCTCACTTCATAGGATTACCGCGTCCAGGGGGGTAATTGCAGAGACCATAACAGCGCATATCGTCCCAACTCAGTCGGATTACGCTGACGACACGCCTCGGCGACGCTGACAACCGACAAATTTACGATCTCATAACTTACTGGCCGACAGTACGGCGCTGGTTTAATTTTGTAATTCGACGTTCATATGTTTATTAATGTTTAGAATCGAGTTATCATAACGTGTCTTATTGGACGTTCAATTATAATTAATGCTTACTGCTCCTGCTTCCACGGTACAATTATTTCCAGAAATTATAACTCAAAGTGTGAATTTTATGTTTTCTAATTCCTCACAAAAGCTTAATCTTTAAAACAGAAGATATCCTTAGTTAAAAAAGTGTTTGTCCTTATGGCCGCATGATATTAGTGAAAACTTATAGCATTGTACAATTGTGAATAAATTATAGTAATATTTATTATATATAAACACAACATACACACTTGCAATACTACACTAATTATATATATTTAAAAATATATATAATATTTAAGAAAATATTTCATTATTTTATTGTTCATTATTAAAAACATTATTGGGACGATGTACTCCTAAATATGATTGTTAGCGTTAAAAACCGAGTATCCATGTCACCGATCAGAACGTGACGGTTCACTTCCGTTCACTACTCAGTGCGTTTAAAAAATTTTTACTCCAAAAAGAATTACTTGCACTTCGTATTATTTCTTGTTCTTCTATTTAAGCAAATATCAAATTAAACATGTACCCTCGTACAAAGATTATTCGTCATTTCGATGTAAATCTGTGTCGAGTAAGCGAATACGAAGCACAAATCTAAGCCGACATCTTACTAATACTTATCCTAAGTTTATGCATAAGTTACAAGCACTTGATCAAATGTTATTACTTGAAATTATTTATAAATTCAGCTACAATTTCTATAATTAAATCAACTGATATAATTTTTCTCAATTGTACAATAAATCGTGTCGTAAATTGGTCAATAGATAATTACATTTTCAGTATATCTATTGTATTGCAAATATTGTAACGCGAATGTGACGTTGTTGTCTTGGCGACAGATTTTCTATTTTAAACAGTAATTAGTTATAGGGTTTTGAAAAAAATATTACTTCTTCACCATCTTACCTTATTATAGTTTTGACGCGATGTACTCTACTGAAACCTGCAGTTCATAGACAAGGATTCGAATTGACGGCGATAGATCTAGTATCCTAACACGCTAACTACTGAGCTATAAGCTAAGCTATATAGCTTCAAATTCCGCTTACCCTAGGTAATGCGATACTATGACGTACTACAATGAGAAAAAATTTAACGTTGTCAAGATTCTAAATATACCATTTTAAAAATATATAATTTATGGTATCAAATAAAAATATATCTACAGGTTCCGAGGCTAAAGATATTCTGCTAATTGTGATATAAGAAGCGAACCTCTCTTAATTGGCTAATTAAAAATATGTTTTTTAATAATTATTGTTTATTTTCGCGCTTCGTAATTAAGGTGACCAGAGATAATTGCTATTCTAGGGGTATCGAAATATTAACAACATTAAAGTAAGAACACAGTTTATGTGTTTAATTTTAAAGGCTGTGTTAAATTAATTTGTTTATTGAATGTAATTAAAACTGAGTTATTTAACACATTTAATAAGTATGTTAGATTCGATTGCTTATAATCTAATTTAATGAACACGGCCTTCACAAAACAAGACTTTACTAGGTGGTAGAGCCACGCCGAAGCTATTACTGGTTTCAGCATGAATGGGACGGTTCGCCCAGAGTAGTACCATCTGATCCACAGAAACACCGACGTGAAGTAACAGTGCTTGCATTGTTGCGTTGCGTATGGTCAGTGAGAGCGCCGAAGGTCCAGCTCTCTTCATCTTCCCCCTCTCCACTTCATTATTAAATTGCGTATGTCACGCCCATGATTCAGACGTGTCTCTTATACAGAAATTCATTTACTATCGGGTTACAAAATGGCAAAATTATCTTGCAAACGCCTAGGGTTTTTGATTTTTATGCTATCATCCGTAAGAGTATCCAACATCTGTCCTGGGTAGACTTCGCGATAGTCTCAATATTGAGAACAATGGTAGACGTGCACGGACAGTTTATTCATGAAACACTGGGTATCTGTTGTTATATAGTAGTGTAATGTTCATCTTTTCATATTCATTTGTATAAAAACACATACTAATATAGTTTCTTCATTTTAATTTTATTTTTAAATTTATTACCGAATTATGTATTAGTATATATAATATGCTTTTGTTTTTGTGGACCCTTGTTGTCTTATATATAAATAAATTATGGTAGTGATGATAAATGTGAATGTGAGTTTGTTTGTTTGTTACGCATTTACGCATTAACTACTTGATAGATCAATATGAAATTTAGTACATATATTCGCAGGGTTAAGGATTAAGTCGTATGTATGGTCATACACCTCAATCCTCAATATACCTTTGATCTAAAAAAACTACTTTTTTATTAACGTAGGCAAATCGCTTATGGATACCACTCTCTCGGGGGAGAGAGTGGGTTATATCCAACTCGCACGGACAAAAACATCACGGTGTACCGAGAGGCCGTATTTGTTGGGACGGCAAGGGATCGTACTTGCTACTCAACCTTGGATAGCCGCCCCAACGGCCCGGCCAACGGAAGGTGACTATCGAGCTCCTGCCTCACAGGGAGAAGTACTGAGTACATCTCAGCTGCCTCCCCTCGTCAGCCAGACCTGTACAATGAGAAGACCTATCTTCTCGGGTTCGGCTACGGCAACGACTTCAGGTACCCCCCTCGTCAGCCAGACCTGTGCAATGGGGAAACAGGCTCACCGGCCTATCTTCTCGGGTCCGGCTACGGTGGCGGAACGAGGCGGGCGAATTGCCGCCTCCTTCTACCGGTCCTCCGTTGGCGGAGAGGGCTGCTCTAAGGATCCTCTTCGTGGGCCTTCTCCACCGTCTCCTGCAAGATAACCTCATCGCAGAAGGATGCCATCGCTTGCCATGCTTGTTCGCTGCCGAGCATGGCTGAAATCACACTCGGCAGCGATAAATCTTACCCTACACATTCTAATCTACGATAACGCGAGCGAAGCAGCGATCAGAAGCTGGTATAAAGCACTAAAATACTGAAGGATTGATATGTAGTAAACATATACCTCTAGATAACAATAATTACAAGGTTAATTAAAAGAGATGAATTACGTATCCAGGAATAGAAATAAACAATCCATCACTTCATATTCAATAAGAACGTATTGTACTAGAAAATAATGGTCATAGTTATGATAAAACTATAGTAAGATTGTTATAATATCGAAGGAACAATAGACTAATAAATAAATCCGGTCAACTAATATCGGAAGGTGGCCAATAAACTCGAATCGCCACAATAAATGTAACTTTCACGATCCTGCAATTCTGCAAAGTACGGATTCACACAAATCTCCTAACCTGTAATTGATATAGATTGCAATGATATCGCAATAAGGTATAAAATCCTATATTCTATTTTGCGTCTTGTTTCAGAGCCGTCTTTATAAATTTGTGACCGATTCACTTTCTTTCGCTGGATATAAAATTGTTTTACTACCGCTGGAAGGGAATTCCGCTAAATGCCTGTCAGCTGCTAATAAAAAACCGGTATAAAAGTATATGGCTGTTTCATTTGTCATATAATACTATATTTCGACGCATAAAATATTTGCAAAGTTGATTTATAGTGTGTTTGTGTAAGTTACCTTGTTTGACTGTATAATCGCTGCAATGCCCTTGTGCTAAGATATGTTAAATATATGAGGAGTTAGTATAGGTTAATTACTCGGGAGATTTTACAACTTTTTGGTGCAATAAAATCAACATTTTACTCGCAATAGCCTAAAAGTACAGATAGTGTTGCCATTAAAAATCATCTTGACAATTTCAAAGGATTTCTCTGCTACCATATTATTTCTGTATGTAATAATTAAGTCCTAAAATGATTTGTGAGATTAATCTTTTTCACGGACTGTTAGATTTTTATTTTTAATTCATTTTACCCAATCTTAATTACCCATAGCGCATAACATAGGCGGCATTTTGTGTAATATTGTTCGGGTATTAAGCATAAGTGAAGTGGATTACAAGAAATAACAGGGACAATGAACTGTGAAATGTAACAAAAACTCTTTGGAAGTTCTATCCAGGAGTTTACAATTTAGTTAGAATACCTAATTAATTATATTTTGTAACAATTATCGATTTGATAATGGTAGCGAGATTTGATTGTCAGTATAGAAAAAAATATATTAAATTTGTACCAAAAATACTACGGTAATGTTATGAGATTGTACGGTAGATTTAGACAACATTCTTCTAACTAAAAACAAAGAATTGTTAGCAACAATTTAGGATTCAAGAAGTGACAGTTAAAAAAGATGCGACTGTTTTGGTTTATCTGTGGCGATATATTTTTTTATGGATTTGCAAATACAATATATATTATGTTCAAAGAGTTTAATCGATGATATATTTATTATTATCACAATTATATAACGTTTAGAGTAATTAGTAAGCGTTTTAGGTAACAATGCGTAACTTTCGACGTAGGGACTCTGGCAATATGTAATAATAACTGTTGATGATTTTGAAAACTGCCTTCAAGTAATACACGTGTGTTGTAGACTATGTTTTGTTTATCATTCTATTATAAGATTAAGCTGTGAATACGAACACGGAGTGTTCACGTACCGGGACGATAAATTGCGAAACTTTGTTGCACCACTTGTACGCTCTTGAATAAATTTCACATTTATCCCGGTTTGTTCCTATCCCACTTGTGCGGGGGCCGTGCCGCGAACAACGAAAGTGAAACTCACGAAATTCGAATTCATTATGCGTGCGGCCCTTACTAAATAAGTATAAGCTGTAGATCATGCGTGCGAACCATCGACTGGGTTAAATGGCCGGGGAAGGGTCGATTTGATATCGGTTATATATTTATAGGTTTCTTCAAAAGGGTCTCGCGGGCGATGTTGAAAGAAAATAATGTTAATCATCTCGTTTTTCTACATTTATCCCCTTTTAGTGGAAATTCGGAAATGAATATATCCGAAATTCGTTTCTAGTATATACCTACTTAATAGTTTTTAGCCTTTCACTACAATCTCTTCTTTTTGTATCAACATTTTGTTTATTGAAATTATTAATATCTACTATTTAGCTGACCCATGCCCATTTCGTTGGGCGGTAAACATTTATAAAAAACTACTTTTTGTGACTTAAATATAAACGTTGATATATACTGTCGTTGACTTTTTTGTAGGCTAATGCCTTGATAATTCAAGCTCTACAACTTTTCCCTAGAACTCAATCATATATCACTCATTGTTAAGGATGCGTTTGTAAGAAACGTTTTCGTTCGATAGTTTTTTCTCGGACATACTTTGCCTTTACTCTTTGCCTTCCACAAAACAAATCTCCCTTTTTCGGGTAAATAATATAGATATAATATAGTCTTTTCTGATAGAATAATTTTCAAAATCGGTTTAGTAGTTTCTGAGATTACTCCCTTAAACCTCACAACCTTTACCTCTTTATAATATTAGTAATGAGTTTTTGGCGGGATTTTAGTCTGTCATCTAGTGGTTTTTATAATTTATTCATAATCTTGTGTTATTTGACTCCATATTGTATAAATTTGGTGCTGTTTTACGTAATATAGTTAGTTTATTGTGCTTAAGTGAAGTGAATGAAAAATAATACCACGGAGCATGAAATTCAGAGAAGCCACAAAAACTCCCTGGAAGGTTCTAGCAAGGGATCCACCATCTTGTAAGAATATTGATTCACACGATGCTTGATATTGAAATGATGGCACGACGCTTGTGATATTATTGACTACGTGACAAAGGCAGTAATAATCGGAAAGATTTAATGCCAAAAATAAAGTTAAAAAAATATTTATTAGTTTAGTATAGAAATATAGATGACGACGTAGTCTAATATGGGGAAAATAACAAAACTAGATGAGGCTGGCTCTCAAGTGCACCTACCGGAATACCTCAACAGGTGGTTGGAGACAGATTTTCGACTTGAAAATTTAAAAAAAAAATACACAGTAGGGTCATCTCTCACCCAATCTAGTAGTCTAATCATTCTTGAAATTCCCCTGGATACGCAATTTTTTAACATAAGCGGCCCAATCTTTTCGCAGGAATTCAATCACATACACACATACAGAAGAATTATTTATACATATAGAGATGAAAACATAAAACCAATCGAGTTTCTTACCGGCTTTTCTTGATGACCGACTTATTTTCCGAATCAATGAAAGTTTTGATGTCCATAAGCGACTTCTCAGGGCGGAAATTGGATAAAGTATTCTCGATTTTAGGCTTTAGAATTTTCTTATAACTATTTTCAGCTAGATATTCATTTTGCTATCGTAATGAATATAAAACTCTTTTTTTTTCATATCATAGGAGCCAAACCAATAAATGGGTCACCTGATATTAAGCTATTACCGCCGTCAATAGACACTAGCAACACCAGAGGAGTTACAAATGCATTGCCAGCCTGTATTTGAGGGGGGGGGGGGTAGAGGAAGGGGGGAGGCGACACGGGTACTCCGGTTCTCTCACTGATCGAACGAAACGCAATAATGCAAACACTGTTACTTCATGTCGGTTTTCTGTGAGAGAGTGGTACTACCACGGAAGAGCGGACCTATTCATGCTGAAACCAGTAGTAGCTTCAGCATGGCTCTACCACCTTCATAACTACTACTACTCATTTGTATTGGATAGAACACAACAAACAAATTTAAAAACCGACTTCTAATAACGTACGATGAACTGAAGAAAATGGTTTTCGAAAATTGTTGACATAAATTAACAACCGTATATCCGTATTTTAATAAACAATTTAAAATTACTTTTAATGTTTCTATTGAATATCTCACACAACTTAAATTAATCTGTACTGTGTTGCTTGTCACAAATAGCCCTTACGACTGGCATAGGCCCTTAACATTTTATAGCAGACAAAAATATAACGGACAGCCCTAATGTATTATATTAGTTCAGGACCCGTCACTTTATAAATTTGAACAGTATAATTATTGCAACCCTTTTAAGGTTAATAGGGTGCTTTCATGGGAAGGGTCTTCACCCAAATAAATTAATTAGAAAAAATATAATTGAGACTACATTTATTTATAAGATTTTATAATGGGATTATTGTGTTTATGGGTAATTTTGCTCTAAAATAAATATAGTGTATAAAACGTCCAGAATAAGATAAAAAATACTTTAAGATTTAAGTACTAATAAATAAATTAAGATAAACACTCATCGCCCTCACAAATTTTAAAATATCTTTTATAAAACATCGCTTCATCTAATTTTGTTAATTTTGTACTAAAATTTATTACTTTGGGACGTAGATAAAGTTCAGAACATTATGTTCGGTATTAAATCTAATATATAACAATGTCGTGTCACGGTGTTTGTGTTTGAGCTCCTTCGAAACGGCTGGACCGATTTTTATGAAGTTGTAAATGTATATTTGGTAAGTATGAGAATAGGTCGAGTGATATACTTTATACATCTAAGTGATTAGGGTGTCCCTATCCAGAATTTGTTTTGTCAATTTTTTTGTCAATTATTTTTCATTAAAAAATACCTATAACCACAATTTTTTAACTTCTCAAGCCCACCTTCCCACTTTTCATTCGCGATTTTAGTTTTTTTTTTTGCATAAGCTATATCCAGATGACTAAAGGTGGTTCGTATTTCAAACAAAATGAAATGTTGCTGAATAGCAGATGGCGCTAAGTCCGCCTCATTCTAGTTTCTTGCACATATGCGTTCATTCTCTAAACCAAGTATGTGTTTGAGTGAGTCCTTGAATTATATGGTTTTACAATTGGAAACGGTAGGCGTCGTTATAATCGGGTTCTAGGTTTTTTAAGATTTTTCGAATTTGCAAAAACAATTGGAACCGGTAGGTAACCGATTTCACGCAGACGAAGTTTTGCGGGTTAGCCAATTTCAATAAAATAAGATTGTGATACATTTTGATATGAAGTTCTAAAACACTTTATCGCGCAATGAATTATGACTACTTTGTCTAAGTAATTCGATGAGATTATTTAGCTTAGTTTAAATATGATGGTAATTATTCACTGGTCCAGCGAAGAATTTTGTGATTTAAGTATAAAAAAATCCTAAAAACAATGATAACTACATTAATAGAAACTATTAAATAAATAGTAATATTTGATTTAGAATTAGTATTTTACTATTAACTTAAGTGAATTGATAAGAAATCCGATCTCATTGATAAAATGAAATCAATCTAAGATGCCATGAGATTTTTTTTTGTATTATGGAATTAAGTTATTATCTTAAATACTAAAATCTTGAGCGACTTAAAAAACACATTTTGAGAGTTTTTGGCGGGATCTCAATCTGTCATGTAGTGGATTTTAAATTTTATTCATAATCTTGTGTTATTAGACTTTATATTTTGTAAATTTGGTGGTGTTTTGCGTAATATAGTTAGTTTATTGTGCATAAGTGAAGTGAATGGAAAATAATACCACGGAGCATGAAATTTTGAGATGCCACAAAAACTCCCTGGAAGGTTCTAACAAGGGATCCACCATCTTGTTAGAATATTGACTGACACGACGCTTATTATTAAAATGATTGCATGATGCTTGTAATATTTTTGACTACGTGACAAAGGCAGTAATAATCTGAATGATTGATTGCCAAAAATAAAGTTAAAAAAAAACACATTTAGAACCGAAATTACATAAGCATTTATTTATTTTATTGCCAACAAAAGAGAGAGAAATTACTCGATATATTGCACCGCATTAATTAATATAAATGGCAACAATAATAGTATTAAGAAACTAGCTGTTACCCGCGGCTTCGCACGCGTTATTTTTAATATATTAAATAAATTTAAAATTGTGATCACACATCTAGTGTTAATTACAATAATACTCTTTCAAAAATATTTGTAAGTATCACACGCACATCATCTACTGTAATAGGTAACGTGTACATTATATATGTGAATAATAATAGTGTATCGAATGGGATGGGATTTATCATCAGCCACATAACTGGAACTTTAAACTGCCATATATCACCCTCAGTGCTCACTTACACTATATAAGAAAGTAATGAAAACATTAAGCTAAGCATTATTAAACAATATGTGTTAAATCTTTTATTATATAGATATAATATGTCCATAGTGTCGATATAATTAAGTTATTATTATACCTTGCTATAATTTAAATCACATGTACACATTTGACTTTCAATTATATTTATTCTTGGAGTCCAGTACAGCGCACGTCACACGCGCATGTTTACAGTGAACAACATATTTTTAAATTCACACAGACGAGTGCACGGATAATAAATAGTTCATCACTACATAGTGTAAAACAAAGTCCTGTTCGACGTCTATCTATATGTCTGTTCGCGATAAGATCAAAAACTACAGAATGCATCTTTACGTCGTTTTCACTAATATATAAAATGATTTAATAATAATATAATTTAGGCAAGGTTTAGGTATAGTCTGTCTCATTATCAGGGCGGGCAACGTCTGCTGAACCCGCTAGCTTAAAATAAAACAGCTAATTAGTTACTTATCTGCCCGTAAAATTCCCGTTCAAATAACATTTGTAGTCCGGTGAAGCTGTTAAGACCATGCTAGATCAATAGCGTAGTCATTTCTAAAAAAAAAACTGTTCAAATACGTCCAGCCGTTTGGGAGATTACCCGGAACAAATTAACAAACAGACATATCGACAGCATTAAAAAAATGTTGATATTTGTAGCACCACAGATATATGTATGTATTCACCAAAAAGTATTTATTTTAATGTTATATACACGTACTTCATTATACGGTAGTTCTTGAGATTAGCGCGTTCAACCAAACAAACAAACAAATATACAAACAAACAAACTCTTCAGCTTTATAATATTAGTATAGATTTAAAAAACGCGTGTATATACCTTTACATTAACTTGGACATAGAAGAAAACTACCTATATTGACAACTTCAGAATTGGCAGTATGGGTTAATTCCTTCGACTGTCTTATTGGACGAGTATTATTACTACGAAAGTATTTGAATAACAACACAAAATAAACTTTAGAAATGTTTGCGATATAAACGTAACACGTATAATTAAAAATTGTAAACAAAACTAACGTAGAATAAACTTTTTGAATAGGAACACAAAATAAAACATGAAAATATTTTCGGTAGAATATTATCGCCTTACCATGGCAACGCATATAATACTGACAATAATTACGAAGTTCAAAAGAGGTTATGAAGGAGGTTGATAACAACCTCGACTATATGTATTTTTTAACTCTTACGTTCTAATCACCATTTTTCATCCTACATTCAACAATGATTTTACAAAATATAACTATTATTGTAATGTTTATTATTGTTTATGGTGAACTTACTTCAAATCATGAATGAATAAAAAAAAATGAGCCAATAATACTTTGTATAATCAAAATAATAATTTTGTTCATAAAAGTAATCCATGACTTAGACCTCCGCAGTTACAATTCAACCTCATGTAGAAAAAAAAAGGATTTATTCTCAAAAGCTAATTGCAGTATTAAAAACATCTTTGTCTTGGATTCATTCACCATTTGATTTTATTGTGCATCCATTACTTTTCCAAACGATGATACTGGGCATATTACTATTTCTCATAATGAACAGACTACATTTAATTCAATATCACAGAGAAACACCACCCACATGTGGTGTCATGTAAAATTAATTGAAAATTGTGTCATGGGTTGCGATAAATTTCTTTATTTTTGTAAAGTTATGTTTGCTTAAAATTTGAGAGCTTTGTCACGTGATTTTTGTTTCCAATTTATGATTAACTTCAATTTTCATTTACACATAGTTTTTTGAAAGTTTATATAATTAAAGATCATGCCGAATAACTGAGTAGCCATGATGAAAACCTTTGATTATAGAAGTATACCCTTTGACAAAAGAACTCTTATAAAGTTCAAACTTTAAAAAATCAATGAACTAGTTAGTAGTTAGTATAGATGCGTGTTAATTGTTAGGGTAAGCGTAGACAAAATAAATCAGATGTAATCATGTTTTTGGCGTCGAGTCACCAGGAAGTTTGAATCAACTCTCAAAATATATGTTACAATTGAAACTTTGTGTATTCGTCTTAGCGAATAACATCCAGATATACTGTTCTATTAAAAATAACTCTATTTATTGTATTGGCATAAGTTCTACAGGCCTGATAAAATAAGAAAAATATTGACAATAATGTTGATGTAGGCCTCGGAATTGGAATTGGTGGTGTAAGGGGTGTCAAATAACATTATAAAACTTGAGACACCCAAGCCAACCTCACCTGCACGTGGTGCACCCTGCTGAATAACGAACGAGGCAATTGCGAAAGCGGGGTGGTAGGGCTTTACAGCCCGACCGGGTCGCAACCACCATGTATATGGCGAAAAAGCCCGTAATAGTGACTCGCTTCTGCGCGTCGCGTTTCGGGATCAGCCTGTGCATATCCAGCTTTTTGCAGGCCGGCATGACAGTGGCGACCGGTGATGGATAGTGTGTCAATCGGTGGTCGCTATTGTTTTTAGATTGTACTGTGCTTATCATCAGGCACAGTGCAGTCATTTTGCCGTGATACGATAAAAAAATGATTTTGTAAGTTCATTGTTTCACTTTTTTCGAAGTGAAAACTTCTTATAGCGCGTTGAGCGGTATTTTTTGGCAGGATATATTTATAATTTCGCGTCATGACATGCTAGTAAGCGTGACCGACAGTATTGCGCTTGCGCGGCTGCCATCAGACTAGCCACGTGTAGTATATTGGCCAGTGTATACCTAATATTGATATTTTGTATTAAGATTATGCAGAAAATCACATGTGAAATGAATTAATAAACCGTATAAAAAGTATATAACTATTATTCAGAGTGGTAATAAATGTAAAAGATCGTTGAAGAACCTAGAAAGTATTCTTAGGCCATCATCAATAAACCACTTGTGCTCTTGAAATAAAAATCAAGAGAAAACAATCTAAAAATAGTTACCACAATAAATCACAGTACAGAGAACAGATTGCTTTCGTATGTCGGAGTCAATTATAGTGCTATAAATATAGGCAGTCAGACTGCGGCTTTGTATGACGAGGGTAACTCGTATGGTTTCCCATTGTATTTGTTGTAGGTGATGATTATTTTCCGTGTGAAGTTCTTCAAAGCTATAAGCTTTTATTTTGATAATGAGAATTTCTTAAACATTCTACATTTAACGTATAGTCCTTAAAATCCGCAAGATAGAATTTAATTTTTTTAGATTATGTGATTTAGCACAAGCATGATTTGTTGTCACGTTCCGCCTGAGCCAAGCGTACACTTTTTTTTTCGAACTGACTACGCTATTGACCTAGCAGGTAGCAAATTTTACAGCTTCACCGGGCTACTAATGCGAGCGCTTAAAGCACTCACCCGATTTTATTTAATAACTAGCTCAAGGGTGCATGGCACACCTCAGCTTGGACTGTTGCCTGATACATGCAATTCGCGAATTGTCTGAGTAAACCTAAACTAAGCTAACTGTTCATACATATATGAGTTGTTGAAACATATATGTGCACCAAGTATACATATCTCAACGACTCCTATATATATTTCATATCGGATAATTTTCTAAACTATTTCAGTTTGATAAGGGAAAAAAATAAAACTCTTCCACTTTCATGTGTAAGCGTGTATGCGCGCACGTGTGTTGAGGTGATATGTGTAATGTTGTCGCAGTGATGTAAGATTTTGTGTGACTGTATCACGCGAGCAACGCACTGAAGAGTTCCACGCCGAGGGAACGGACTTAGGTTTGAGCCACTGGGAGCCCACCGTCACATGCCACGACTCTTTCTGAGTGCGCCGCGTGGGGCGATAAGCGCCGCGCCCTGGTTGCGGCGGTGGGGGACGATCTCTCGCCGCCGGGCGTGGTTTCGGCTATGCTCGGCAGCGAGGACGTGTGGGCTGCTGTGGCCACCTTCTGCGAGACCGTCATCTCACAGAAGGAGGTGGCGGAGAGGGCCCGGGAGGTCGATCCCAGAAGTGGTCCTCTTCGCCAAAGAAGAGAAGCGGGAGGGGGCGAGGCGTAATGCCCGTCTCTCCCAAAACCGTCGCCAAACCTGAGGGGTTGGGGCGGGGCCCCCATCTCCTCGTTGCACGGGTGAGGCTGACGAGGGGAGGCTGCTGGTCGTGTACCCAGTAGCCTCTCTATAGTAGGGCGAAGTCTGGCGTTCACTCACCAGGCTGCCGCAGGGACATTTTATCAGGTCAGTGAGCATGCTCGAACCCTGGCTACCCCTACCATGCGGCGGACGGTACACCGTGGGGTTTTAGTCCGTGCGAATCGGACATAACCTATCCTCTCCCCCGGGAGGGTAGCGTATCCGTTGGGGCTTTCCCCACGTTAATAAAAAAAAAGGCTTAAACCACTGCTGAGGGGGGTCTAATCTGGTAACCCGAACGTGCACGCGAGAGCGCGGAGCAAGCGATAGAGAGTCGCGATCGGCCTAAGCGTTCGGCTTGTGACGCATTTATCAATATATAGAATATTTCAATTTGATTCATAAAAGTATGCAATTTAATATCAATGTTATCTTATGACGTTATTACGTAAAATTATCTTCCGTAAATAAATTTTTATGTGTATGTGTTTTCTGTATGTCATTATTTAAGGCATCAAAATGTAATAAACAAATTCACATTTGTATTTATCATAATAGTAAGAATTCTAGCACGACAAAGTAATGGTACTATACTTGAAGATAAGTACAGTGCAATACAAAACAACAATGACCGTCAAGTGATTTTTTTTATATCATATAGGAGACAAACGAATAGACGGGTCACCTGTTGTTAAGCGATCACCGCCATCCATAGACATTAGCACCCCCACAGGAGTTGCAAGTGCGTTAGCAGCCTGTGTTTCGGGGAATGGAGAGAAAGAGAGGGGTTAGAGGAGAGAGGAAGGGAGAGGAAAGGGGAGGGGAGATAGTCTGCAAGCTTCACGTCTTTAAAACCTTTAAAACAGAAGAAATAAAAAGGAATTTCTGTTACTGGCTTCGTCAACTTGATCATAGAATCCTACATTTTTTATCGTTCTTTCTTGGAATAATCTAACATTAAAAATACACCGTACATTATATTATACTAGATTGAAATAACAATATTTAAATTATTAGTAGGAATAGGTTTGGAGAACAAGGAAAAAGAAACTTATTTCTCATACGAGAATGGTCGGCATTCCACGTCGTTGGCATTTTGATGTTGACTAGTGTAGACCACTAAGCACATCCCGCAAAACTAAATAACGACGGGAGGAACAAATGAAACAATTTACTACGTTAACCTTATCTGCTGTGGTAAGAGACAGTGACGTACTCAGGACGCGGCTTATCGTAACATTGCCTCCCGCGTTTAATTCTTTCCCGCATTGTTTTTTGTGTTAAAAGGTTAGTCGCGTTATGATTAAAACTGTCTATCGTGGGTAACCTTACAAAAATACAATTGATGAACTTAAAATATACCCAGACTTACTATAATCTTTTGTGGATAATCTATGTGTGATTTGATCCCACGACAATCAATAAGGCGACAGCTGTTAAGCTACCGCTTAAGCTATGGTGTCACCTATTTTTTTTTTTAATATTTTTTATCATGTAAAGTTATTTACTGGAGCATTCTTAAATAAAAATATCATTCATAACTCTGCCGTAATAAACATCTTAAAAGTAGACTCAGTCTGCATGTCGTTTTTTTAGTAGTACAGTGAAGCTATTAAGACCTTGCTAGGTCAATAACGCAGTCAGTTCAAGGAAAAAAAATCGTTGTTTTTATACTAAAGGACGGTATACAGGCAATCGGCCCATCTGATGGTGTAATATATAAATGATTATCGTCGCCTGTGGACAACTGAAATACCAAAGGTATCACTGTGGCTTTCCCGGCCTTGGATACCGTGTTTCAATACCTTTTTTTATATCATATAGGAGGCAAACGAACAAGCGGGTCATCTGTTGCTAAGCAATCACCGCCGTCCATAGACATTAGCAACCCCAGAGAAGTCGCATGTGCGTTGCGAGCATGTGTTTGGGGGATTGGCGAGAAAGGGAGAGGGGAAGAGAGAGGGGATACGAGAAGGGAGCGGTAAAGAGAAAGGAGGGCTAGGGAGAGGAGAGGGGAGGAGAGATGGATATCCAGCGCTCTCACTGACCGAACAAAACGCAATAATGCAAGCGCTGTTATTTCACGTCGGTTTTCTGTGAGAGGGTGGTACTACCCCGGACGAGTCGATCCATGCATGCTGAAACCAATAATAGCTTCAGCGTGGCTCTACCGCCTACAAATACCTTTTTATTACTCTGGTAATTCGATTGACCAGTAAATCTTCGTGTTCGAAATTGTAGAAAGAGCCTTAATAATGGGCACATCTGACTAGCAAATAAATAAACTAAAAAATATATATAAATTTCTTCTTAAAAGATACAGTGTAAAATCCTGAAAATTAAACACATAAAATGCGAATTAGTTATTTAAGAGAATCACCGTGTTACCAGCAACAATTTAAGAGAAAATTAAGTTATAGTAAAAACTTAATTAAGTTTAAATATTGTCCCGTCTAGACAAACTAATTACGTACCTGCTCTCTAGTATTCTGTACATTAACGCGACGACTGACTCTTACAGAGATGCGGACATTCATTTGGACCGCTTATAACAAAAGCTGGCTAAATGAGTATTACGTGAATTATAGTATGTTTTAAATATATATTTCTTTGTAGATTTTATGGCATTTAATTTCTTAATATTACGTATTAAAATCAAATACATTTTAATAAAGCGAAATAACGATTCTTTCGCCTCCTATAGTAAACTCAGGAATTCGCAAACAACATGACAGTGCTAACAAACGATGGATTGTATATTTACTGATTACAGTAGCAGCTGTTGTTTTTTACCCACCTAACTATTCGCTATTGGCCTGACGCGATAGGCCGTTACGTCTTCATTGGTTATTTGGGGTAGTGTTTGAGGCACTCAGCCGAAATGCTAACTAGCTCAAGGGCGCTAAATGGAATGGACCTCGGCTTGTTGCTGTTGTTGTTATTCTCTTGTTGTTGCTGTCAAAGTCTATCAATTAAATATAAAATATTAGTGTAAAATTATTACTGTGTATATAGTAAGGCGTTAAAATTAAAATATAATAAATAAAAAATATAATCTAATGTTGGCCTATAGGTGTCGAAAAGCCAATTTCAATTACAGAAATAGTATCAATAAAACACCAGATCACCGAGCCAAGCAGTGTTAGCAACGTAAACAAGCGAATGCGGCCGAGCGGATAGTAATTATCGTATATGAAACGTATTCACTTACAACAAACGGTCGTGTCCGACACACAGCAACAACCCATTTTTTATTCTGACTAGAGCTATAGACACCTATATTGTTATCGTGATATAGTGCAGTCATTTTATGGTGGAACTATAAAAAAAGTAAAGAAAATAGATAGTTTATAATTTAGTTATGTCTATATATTTATTTCTGTTTCAACATTCTTTAGAGATGTCTATTATAAAGGCGCCTAACTAAGAATGTAACGTAAAACAATTATCATCTATGTCATATATGTATATATATTGAACTCGTAAACGGTGAGACTGATCTTTATGAAATTTTGTACACGGGATGCTGTTATAATTCCTCAGTTTATATAATACAAAAATTAGCAACTATATTTTATGTCAGTGGTAATCAACCTTCTTTTAAATAGGCCTCAAACGCGTTTCACTTATGGTGTCGCGGGTCGTAAGCTACAAATATTTAAGTATTAAATAAAAAAACGTAATTATAGTGAAGAACGGTTGTACAATAAAACAAGCTTGGTATAACTCTGATATATGTATATAAGGAAGGCATTGCGGTTGGGTTATCTGGGATCTATTTCATTTACTCAGCGTGATCATAGTCTTTCTGATAGGCACAAAATGGGCCAACTACAAAGACCAGGCAAACCACAGGAATATAGCTGCTATAAGTTATCGCAAAAAAAAAGTTGTGAATCCTATATGGATAAATATTTATCCTATACGAGTATTTGTAGGTGGTAGAGCTACGCTGAAGCTATTACTGGGTTCAGCATGAATAGTTCGTCTCGTCCAGGGTAGTACCACCCGATCCACAAAAAACCGAAGTGAAGTAACAGTGCTTGCTTCGTTGCGTTTCGTTCGCTCAGTGAGAGCACCGGAGGCCCATCTTCTCTCCTTTTCCCCCTTCCTCCTTCTCTACCATTCCCCCTACCTCCAAACACAGGCTGGCAACGTGCTTGCAACTTCCCTGATGTTGCTAGTGTCTATGGACGGCGGTGATCACTTAACACCGGGTGACCCACATGTTCGTTTGCCTCCTATGAAATAAAAAAAAGCTTTATACTTTTCCATATAGGAAAGCAAAAATTATTCCGAAATTGATATACGTGTAGTTAGAAATCACGAGATATATTTATAATGTGATAAAAAGAGTCGACAATTTCGAGTTCTTATTGCATTAAAAGCCCGTGTAGAGCCGCGGGCCTATAATAACTAATAAAACCCGCATAAAACGAGTCAATGAGCAGTCTAATAATATTAGGAATAATTACATAGACGTTAAAGCCTGGTTAACGATCAGGCTGGATATTCATGGATGAATTTTTTTATTAAGGAGATTAAAAAGGTGCTAACAATATTAAGTTTTTTTTCTATAATCTTATATACGAAATCATTTTTACCTTTGTCCAAAAGAGACGTACTACTAGCATACTATGAATTCACTGTGCGGGTCTCGGTTCCATCGCGTGGTAGCGAGAAAAACTCCGAGTAGTTCCCGAGACTTGTGACACGGGTGTAGGTTTAAAGGGCCCCTTTGTAATGTACGTTAACACTCACCTTAACTACACGTGCTTCTCTCCCAGCCTATCAAAATCTGGTATGAACCTGCTAGTGCAGCTTTAGAGGCTCGATCAAGTATAGTTATATGATGGAGTTCTGGATAGACCAAGGTCTTTCAACAGGCTATAGAGAGATTTTGCTTGTATACCTCTCGCTCGCACTTTTACGGTTGGTATGGATTCACTATATAACCGTTTTTAGTCAATTCGTTGATCAAGAGTCTTAATACCTGTCCAGTTTCATCTCGTGGTCTTTAGGAATATTTCCCACGGAACGGTAAGCTCGACAAGTACCATGTGCTTTGTATGTCTAAAATAGAGAAATATGGTCTGGACGACGAAATGCTCACATCTTCTGGGATGTTGTAGTGCTTTTCATACGTGTACATTAAAATAGTCCAATCCGGCGCTACACTAAGGATTGACTAAGGCTTGTTCTTAGAATTTATTAGGCCTTTTTTACAAAGTTGATTTGTATTTTGATTGTTGTCATTCCTTTTTGGGTTCTACTTACTGAAAGACTTATAGCTTCACGTATAATTTGAAGGACTCTGTCATGGCGATGCGAGTAATGACTCCTGTTAAGGAGGACTCTGCATCCCACTAATACGTACCTAGCAAAACCTATCGCCTCTCTAAAAGTATAACAAGACTTTTCAGAGTCTTTGCTCCTCCTAGGTTACTTTGCTCGGGGAGGGTTATTTGGAAGGCATTTAGGTAAAATTATAGTATCGTAGGAGACCACTCGTATAACAAACTACGCCACTTCAGAGCTAATGGGATACAAAACTCACCTATATTTATTTAACCAGTCACTTTGTATTTCTAAACTCATAGCCATGCACCTTGTAACTTGCATGCTCTTCTTGTTTTAGAAAGGTTTTCACTGCTTCGGACTTTCGTTTTCTTTCTGGTAGCTAATCCAGCTCTGGTTGTCTGTGCGGTTATCGTAAATTGTTTGTGAAATTGAAGTCTAGATTTGAGATCTGCAGCCCTTTTGTCTTTTGGGAGTGTTTTAATTATTTTGTCTTGTGATTTTCCCAGGACTTGTAATTTGGAAACTCTCAGATGTTTGTAAAGAGAGTTCAGATGGTTTCTTGAGTTTCAACCTAAAATTATGGTGATCCCAAAATAACGTTGAGGGATCAGCTGAATGAGCTAGTCCTAACCATGACTTCAACATCTTTATGATATTAGCGTCTAGCTTTATCAAGAGGGTTTTACCAATATCATATACTAGAAAAGGCCAAGTAAAATGTGAGGTAAGATAATTGTCATATACTCAGGCTTTTTTAATGTTACTGATTGGTTGCTGATTTACTTTATTGAGGTCATTTATGAAATGATCGACAACTACCTTTAATGATGATGTACGTCCTTTACCAAAATACCAATTCAATTAACGTAATTACCTTGGAAGTACATATTGATACCACAAGATTGCAATATTATTCAATGATCAATTCAATAATATTACTATAATAAAGAATTTTTAAATTTTATTTACAGATTTGGCTGCTAATTTGCTTGTCACACTCAATCGTGGTTTATAAATAAGTCTGAAATATAAGTGTTTTTCTATTGGATAAAAAAAACTGAATAGGCTATAATTGAATTTGTTTTAAGGACAAAATTGCTCGATTCGATTGAATTTTCAACTTAAGTAAAGTTGGCTCTAGAAGTTGAAGGATAAAATCATAATTAATATTAATCGAGTTATAAGCTTTCATCAAATATTAGTCTAAGTAGTTTTTAATTATATTCTTACAGTTTTGTATAAGTTATTTAATATTCCATGAATCTTTAATAAGATTAAATATTGTAATATTTTTTCGATGGAATTTATTAAAGCGTGTCGATGTCTGTTATTTTCATCTCGTAGAAAACTTTAGGATAATTGAATTCTGTCCATTATTTTAATAGAATTAATATCAAAATATATTTACATTATTTCTAAAAGTAATAAGAATATTCAGCCCTGTACCTGGACTCGCCCACGCGTTTCTACGTACTCGCGAGATTACATAGTTGTCGTAGCTCAATTGTAATATTATACGTAAATTGTGTGTGTAACAAACTATTTGCATACGCAATAACCCTAATACTAATCTTTAACAATATTCTAAATGCGAATGTGAGTTGGCTTATTTAATTTTTACATTTTCACGCCTTAACTGCTCAACGGACCATTATGAAATTTTACGTACATCAGGGCTACCTACTATGGAGAAGGATAGGGAACCTACTATGGAGAAAAAAGGAATGTTTCTAAAGTCTAGGTCAAATTTATATTAACGCGAGCCAGCTAGCTAGAAGCTGGTAGTATTATAAATGGGAAAGTTTTGTGAGTATAGACGTAATCGTAGAATTAAAATGAACAAATGATATCAGAATAAACAAAATTACTTGAAAAGTATTTATAAGGACTACACAATATTTGAAACTTTCCTATGTCAATTATACCAAATTGTGATACATATATACACATATAGATATTGATCAAGTACAGTCCTCTGATTAAGAAGTAGTTTATTCAACAGTAATTGTCTGCCTCAAATTAGCTTTTATTAATTGTAATACCGTGTGATTGAGACCAGATTTGGATTGAAGTGTACAAGAAATAGGGTAAACAAGTGTTAAACCTAGAACAAACTATAAATGGAGTTGAAGAACTAAGCTCTCGCTGCAACTTGTTAATCTATAGATTAAGAACTGTCGTGAAACTTGTGTCTAAGGTAAGTACTTTTACAATCCAAAGACTTGAAGACTGTTGTTTATGCTATATTAATCAAAGTCAAACAGTTCTACAGGTAACCCGACTGTCTTACCGGAATATCATAATGCAAACAATTTGGAGTGATTCTCCTAAAACTTAAGCTTGTTTATGTATCGATGTTCGAGAAATTTTGGCGTATAATATTAGAAAGTCGTGATTCTTATCTTAAGGACGTTATTCAACATGACTTCTGATATTTACCAGATTAAGCGTTAGCTTGGGCAAGTTATGATAGTAATACAATGTTATTGTGTTTACTACAATAGTCTATGCTAGAAAGAAATAGACACTGATAAGGCCAAATTTTTTAGTTATAAAAGAAGTGTGCAGAGTTTAGTCGGATTAAGAGTGCTACCATTATAAACTTATTGATCAGGTGGCAATCTTCTAGGTATAATGATAATTGTACTGAAAAACTGCTCACATAATGTGAAAAATTAATGCAATTCCAGCTGTGTTTATTATTTTTCTCTGTCTGCTCAGTTCAGTAAAGAGGAGTTCCGTAAATTAGCTGCCAAAGCATTTATAAATCTACATAGTTTTAGCCAGATATTTTATTTCACTCTCCGTACCTTCTGAGAATAACAACGACATGGCAACTCTGATACATTGTGATAAATACTTTTACACATCGATTTCTCTTGCGTTGCGAATCACGAGAGTAGCAGAAGAGTACATTTACTTAGGAATAAAGATATTATTATGTGGTATACAGAAATACTTTACAGACATTAGCGTTTCATCTCAATCTCATCTGATATTAAATGGCGATCTGGTCTAAGATGGTAACTACGCCTAAAGGGGGACTAGTTCATAAATGTAAAATAGTTGCGAGAATATGCGAACAGGTCATATATTCTCAACTCGAGGGTACTATACTACCTAGTCAGGCGGAGTTAAAAAAAACCCTACCGCCAATGCTATGGTTTTATTTCGATGTTTTTCTTCAACAAAACTTCTGACTCCCTTATAAGGATTCGAGCCTACGTCGATCGACACCGTGTCTAAACACGCTAGCAAATTAGTTATTATTAAAGATGCTCTTTTCAAAGTGTGAACAACCACTCGGCTATTCATCGACACTGTGTTTTAATTTCTGTTAAAAAAATCCTTTAAATATATTTTTTTTTTCTCAAACTGACTAAGCTTTTGACCTAGCAAGGATCTAACAAATATATTTGCGAAATTGGTCTAACGTATTAACATTACATTTTCACAGAGTAAAAAGGCTATACCTGTTTCAAAAGGCAATTCGCAGTATCTAATTAACAATGCTCTGAAAAATATTTGAATATGTATTACCTTTGTTTTATCTACATCTTCATAAATAAAGAGTTCTTAGCAGCCAAGCATATTGTACTAAAATCTAGTAGAATAGACGACGACTTTTGTGAATTACGCTTGAATGAACAAAGCTGAATATAAAATATATTATTTGCTGAATAGTTTTGTATTATAAGAAAACTTTTCAGTATTACCTAGGTTATATTTTAGATATTGAAATAGACTGAATATTTCTATTAAAATTGTCAATTCCCATGAAGTCTACCTACAACATAACTATAAAAAACAGTTAGTTATCAAATATTTGTATATTTATACTTTTAATCAATTTTATTTATTTCCGTGGAACTTAGTATGTAGGTAGTTTCGGGGACGATAAATCGATCTAACTAGACATTATTCATAGAAAACTTTTTTAACTGAGTTTTCAGGTAATGGAAATATATAGCTAGAATATAAAGATAAATTTCGCTGCCGCTGTCAAAACAGAAATAGCTCAGATGGAAATCGGCTGCTTCGAAAATCCGTGTAACCCCAGTTCGAATCCGAGTGGCAGCATGAGATTATAATTTTTTATACATTTTTATTTTATGAAAAAAAACGCTAATTTTGTGAGGCACATGTAAAGTTTATTTTACTTTAATAATGTTTTTTGAAAAACCGAGTTCCGCTCGGTCGCCTAGGTACTGTCTATTTAACGCAGATGAAATTGCGGTCGGATACTAGTTATTAATAATATGTACATATAATATATAATATTCAAAGTATATAAAAGAAACAATTTGATTTAAGCAATAAACTGTTTATCTTTGTAATAATTTGAAAATTTTAATCATAAAGAGGACAAGCAGTTCAGATGAAACGGCTTAAAAAAGTGGACCATCTTTTCTTATTTAAACAAAAGTTTTGTACTAACATTGTCAATTACGGTTAGCTATATGGTTTGTATCTAAACATATGCCTTATACCTAACAAAAAGATGACTTAATGTTTTGCTGTTGGATCTATAATTAATGAGATAGATAGATGAGATAGAAAGGAGCAAGTTAATTACAGTTCGTATAAATCCCTCATATCTGACTATATAAATGTTTACCATTAAGGATTAATTACGCTATATGGAATTACAATAATTGCCGTTATATTCATTTATATTCTAGGTTATTAACTCTTGTATTTAATATTTGAGCAAAGAATATTCCTTAGTAGATTGTCATTTAATCCGAAATTACAGAAGAAAGGACTTCCCTCTTAGGCACGAAGATCTTACCGCTTTTTATTTTACTCTAAATTTAATTCGATGTGGAGAAAGAGTTTCTATATTTGTATATTCTTGTGACATAAGAAAAAAGCGTTATGTCTTCTCTATGCGATTCTTTGCTTTCTCTCTCTCTCTCTCTCTCAATTATTTATCTACTATACTATATATCTACTATTTTTCAATGCATAAAACTTAAAGTAATCGTACAGATCAAAAACTTTCAATTAATATTTTGGGGGATATATTAATTTATTAAAATTTTAATGTAAATACAACATGATTTTAGACATTTACAACAAAACTGAATAAAAATATGTTTTAATTCAATTTCACAGCACACGTTGCTCGTCTGCTCCAATTTTGATACTCGCACACACATACATACATACACGCACGCACGCACTCACGCACACAAACACACACACGCACGCACTCACGCATGCACACACACGCACACACATTGTTATATAATAAAAAGAATCTGAGAGAGAAAAAGTTGCATAGAAGCGGCATAACGCTTTCCTCACGTGACGCCCAACCAGCTTCGAATGCCAAGCTGTTTGAAGAAACTTCATTCCAAGAACATCTTTAGGAGACTTAATTATTATAATTCACATTCATTTTTTGTTGAGATATGTAATAGGTTAATAATGGGCTAAAGTTATGTAGATATAAAGGGAATGAAACAGGAGCCTCTACGAAGCTTTTGTGTTCTAAGAGTTAATGAATATAATAATGCTCGCCAAACTATAGACCGTCGTCAACGTCGTTATCCCTGCTTACATATTATAACACGTTGTGTTCCTGTCTGTCTGTTAGTAGTATTATAAAGCGAGAACTGTGAATTGGATTTACGTGACACTTTTCCAAATATATAAATATGTTCTCTAGCTAGGTTTTAGGATATACAGTAGGACCTCGATAAATCTAACTTCACTTTTGATTTATCGAGGTTTCAACAAGGGTTAGAAAGTTTTTTGTAAGTACGATTGGTAGAAGTTATATCGTACATAATCCTCAATTACAGAATGTATAAAATAAGAAATACTTCTATAAGAAATTATGTATAATATATATGTTGGGAATACTCTTAAAGTGGTTTACTTTATTTATTTTTCTTCGATCTGCAAAGGTATTCAATTTAACACCATGAAGAGGTAATAGAAGCAAAGAGTACCATGTCTGAGGTACAGAACTTGAAATAAAACGGAAAATACTTGTTCAGAAATACTGATAACTTTTACATATCAAAAATTATTACGTACTTTATATGGCCAATGTGAAGCTATTACTGGCTTCAGTATGAATGGGTCGGCTCGATCGGGGTAGTGCCACCCTTTCACAGAAAACCGACGTGAAGTGAACATGTTTGCATTGTTGCGTTTCGTTCGGTGAGCGAGGGCGCCGGAAGCGCACCTCTCCTCACCTTCCTCCTCTCCTCTTTCCTCTCCCTCCCCCTCCCTCACGACAGGCTGGCAACGCACTTGCGACTCCTCTGGTGTTGCAAGTATGTATGTACGGTGATGATCTCTTAACATCACGTGACCCACCTGTTCGTTTGCCTCTTATGATATAAAAAAAAAATATTTCGGTAGTAATAAAGTTATTGGTTACGTATCATTCTTAAACATACGTGTAGTGTAAGATTAATTCCTCATCAAACAAGTAAAAATATTAATAAAGAGAAACAAAGATCACGATTACAAAACGTTTCTTTTTTTTTACATATGTGTAATTAGTCTTTATCACAACCACAATTCAGACGAATCTTACAACACCCCAAACCAAAGTGACTGAGTGTCTTAAGCGCTCGACTTAGTAGTTCGGTGAAGCTGTAAAGACCTGTCCAGGTTAACAGCGTAGTCAGTTCGAAAAAAAATCTATAGTAAATATTAAATGTTCTACCATATAATATCAGCTAATATTAGATCTTTATTCGATTGTGTTCTGTGCGTGCGAGCGTGAACAAATAATGGTTTTCGGGAATATTTTATTTTTGCCGAAAGAACAATATTAACTCGGTATTAAACGACGTTTCGTTTGAAGTACGACGATGATTTCTACTATCTCGACGTATTTGTCGTATTTATAGAAAATATTTTAATAATTATTGATTTCAGTTCCATAAATTAAAATTATAGATATTTTAAGAAGGTAATTTGTCTAAATACATCATTGATATACAAAAACCCAAGATGCGCACTTTACATCTAACGGCCGGCACACAAAAATGAGTGCATACTTTTGGATGAAAACAACTTTAAATCATTCAGGCTAGTTTATCGCATAACTATGACCACATGAATAGTTTTTGCGATCGGTTTTGACCGCTACTTTTATTCAAGATTGTGCGCCTTGGGTTTTTATATGTCAATAAAGTTTATTTACATATTTATGTTTATGAGAGGTATAGAATTAAATATGGTTATGTTCTAAAAAAACATATTCTTAGATTTATTAGAAACGTGTTAATACCAGACATTGAATTTAGCTATACGGTTTCTTTTAATGATAATATAATCATGCATAACATAATTGAAATAAGCTA
Organism: Antheraea mylitta; assembly: GCA_014332785.1. Classification (NCBI taxonomy): domain Eukaryota; kingdom Metazoa; phylum Arthropoda; class Insecta; order Lepidoptera; family Saturniidae; genus Antheraea; species Antheraea mylitta. The sequence goes on along the minus strand of JACEII010000049.1, from coordinate 2,152,521 downwards.
GAAATGCATATAAGTGATGGACGTAATTAGTTTTTCTCTCAAGCACTGAGCACAAGCAGTTTATTGTATAATACATTTATGGTTACACTTGGTTGCTGTGGAATAAATTGGAGTTGAAAAAGAAACTAAAAATTAAAACTTGGCGGCATCTATCTATAACAAAAAACTTATCTATAACAAAAACGCGTCGGTCCTACATTCTTCTGTCAACAAATTAATTTAAAGCGTCATCTGTTCGTGACTGATCGAAGTTACAATTCATAACAATAATCAACATTCGCAATCATTTCATTTGTACTCAAAAATATTCAGGTCAATAATTGAAAAATCTTATCACCCAAGTTGGACCAAATTGTACGTAAAAACCAATTACTTTCATAAAGATTAGTTGAGTAGTTTCGGAGTTAATTGCGGACAAACATCATGACACTGGGTTTTTATATATTTAAGATATTGAACATTGGAAAGCTAGATCGTATTACGAATTAAATTGTTTTATAAAAAAAAATGTCTTTCTTGTTGTGTAAAAAAACCTTGGAAAATTAGTGATGTCTATTTACTTTTTAGATAAGATTCTTTGAATATGCTTATATATTTTTCGAAGCTTTCAGTTGTTACAAATGTCAACGTCTATACGGAGAGTTAAAAGAAACTATTTAGAGGATCAACGGAGGTGTAAACTACATACTAAACCTAGCAGAAAACAAACTTCAAATATACAGTACCTACAACTTAATAAAACTGTTGTAACGTGTTTTTATTGAACTCGTAAATCCAGGACCTTAATTACGCGACTCATTCACAGGATAATACTCCCAACTCTTAAAATAGAAATAAAGTGATCATAATATTAATAAGTTGCATTCTTTGTCTGCTTGTTTGTGTGTTCGTTACGTCCTTTGTTCTTCTAAACTACGCAGTGAATTTTAATATGGTTTCCATTATATTATACTATACTAATATTATAAAGAGGTAAAGTTTGTGAGTTTGTGACGTTGTAGGGGGTAATCTCAGGAACTACTGGTTCGATTAAAAAAAAAATCTTTCAGTATTATATAGCTTATTTATAGAGGAAGGTTATATATCATCACGCTAAGGTCAATAGGAGCGGAGCACGGATGAAGAATATTTCAAAATCGGTTCTTTTTTTCTCTTGCTTATCTCTTCCGCTGCGTGTTGGCTTTAGCCCAAAGTAACTATTCCACGCGAAGGTCTGGGGCAGAATCTAGTATCATATAAAGTAAAACTAAAATTGTGTCAATTATTGAATAAAGACATTTTACGAGCTCTATCGTTTTTAATTCTGGCTTAACCTTATGTTATTATATGTGATATAGGTATTTTAAAAGCTTACACTAAAATATATCTTTTAAGAATAACTAATAAGTCAAAATGATAATGCAATCGAATATGTTAATGTACTAAATTACACAGCAAGCTTCTCTCGTATTAAAGTATATTTTACCGATTACTCGGGAACAGTATTTTTCAATGAAATCTGTCTTTAATTTCTTTTAATGTCCTTTTCTATACTCCTGAGAATATTTAACATCTCTTGATAACCGATTCAGTAGTTAAAGTTAAAAAGGGAAATAAACAATCAAACTCAGAGTTACAGTACTAGCAATAATTAATTCTTACCCAATTAACAATGTTAGTTACGTTAGCCATTTAATGTAAACGAAAATTGCCGTTTACAGCGTAACAAATTAATAAATAGCATGGAAGGTATCACAGTTTTAAATTTAAACGTAATTAATGTCTCTATGATCAGACTTAGGGTTGCCACCTTTCTTTGTTGCATATAAAGTACATTGTTTATTATAGGCAGAAAAAAAAAAACGTACATAGTATTAAAATATAGTACAGTTTATTTTTTATTATTATTATGTATGTAAATATTTTTTTACTTTTTTCGATTTGTATCAAATTAGTACCTCTACTAAACAATTGCATAGCATCTTTACAGTCCATATTTAAATTAAAATAAATAAGTATTTCGTTTTTAATTAAATTCAGAGACGCTTTATTTCTTTAAATCTCGCCATTTACGAAGACAGAAAAATCTCACAAACATCTCACAGAAAAAAACTCTCTCTGTGAATGCTGACGTGGCGGGAATAGATAATAAATATGAAATGACTTTTTACAAGTTTTCAAAATGTATCATTGCTCTTATTTTTGTCTATGATTCATTCAAATCTTATTGTTATTATTACATTTAAACCGCTTCGCACGAAACAAACAAGAAATTGTGATTAAGTTGCGATCAGAAATGTTTTAAAGAAAGGCGTGCATAGGTGATGTGACGTTAGCGAGTGGCGACATTGATTGAGCAATCGATGTATTTCTTGTAAAGAAAAAATTTATTCGAATAAACTTTGCAAAATCCAAAAAAAAAAAAAAACAAATCATGCAAATAAAGTATTTTCGTGTACTTTATTATTCACATAAAGTGTAGAGTATAATTTTTCAACCTTAAATAACGTACAATAATTTTTTATAAAGTACGGGTGGCAACCCTAATCAGACTTAACAATTTCCGCTCATTTATTGTCAAAGTAAAAATGCGTGGGAACTTCTACTACAAATTGATGCTCTGAATGAACTTATTGGCTGTTATATTTTCAAAACAATACAATCCGCCACTCACGAGAATACAAAACGTTGCAAATAAACATTGTATATGGTACGGGAAGCGACCGTTCGGAATAAGAATGGTCGATTTACGCCGACACGAGCCAGGAAATGGAAACAAATGGTACAGAGCGAGAGAGTGGCCGACGGTTGGGAATCGCTGATGGACGATACGCTACCAAATCTAAATCGGGAAATGGGGGATTTGATAGAAACCAGTTTATGTCATAGTAAAAACAGAGGTAAACTGTAGTAGCATGAATTTCACCAATGTATCAAATTTATGGACCCATTGTACCAATGTCGTAATAAGAATATATTGTATCTATACATATAATAAAAATGTAAATGTAATGTGTCTAGGAACGTAATACATTTCAATCATTTTTAGAAATGTCTATTTGTATGATCACGTGTCACTACTAAAGTACTAAATTAACTATAAAACCTCAAATTATGAATAATAAAACATATCTTCGGGAGTAACCTAATCTTTGTTTCATTCAAATCGGTTGACTCTGTCTAAGGGTGGCTTAAGACAGACAGGCAACAGCCAAACCGAGGTGTGCCGTACACCCTTGAGCTAGTAGCCAAAAATAAAATCGAATGAGTGCCTTAAGCGCCCGCCTTACTAGTCCGGTGAAGCTGTTAAAACCTTGCTAGGTCAATAGCGTAGTCAGTTCGAGAGAAAAAAAAGAAGGTTGACTCTGTCAAAAGTTATTGTAATTTTAATGACGATGCAGCGTTATTACGAGAAAGGAGTAAGTAATATTATAGAGCTATAGAGCTTATTAGTTAAACTCGCTAATCTCAGGAACTACTGGTCCGATTAGAAAAAGGTATAGGTTATATATCATCACGTTAAGCCCAATAGGAGCGGAGCACCAATGAAGAATGTATCAAAATCGTTTTTTGTTTTTGAGAGCTTCCGCTGCGTGTTACGATTTGCGTGCTACGAAGTCGCGGGCCGAAGCTAGTATAACAATATAAACGCTAATGCGAGTTTGTTTTCTGGCAGTTAATACAAGGTATAAACTTTGTTCTTGGTTTATTATTGCTTCAAAACCTTAAGCTATGTCGGTGAATTCTTATTCGAGCAAATAAATTTCTTCACAAACCATTTCATATGGATAGTATTTATAAAGAATTCTTCAGTCATAAGAACCGGGAAATACGTAATAATATAATGTACTTAGTAGGTAAATAGGGGAGGTAAAATGTATATAAAATCTGGGACAATACACTCACATATGGCCGTGAAGCGTAAAGCTTCCCTCGGTTATCCGGGCCATGCGTTACACTGAGCCTATCTTGGCAGGGTATTATCATTTTTCACTGGGACGCACGATATCTTCTCGATTTCAATTAGTGTTAACCTAATTATTTCCGTGGACTCTTTTGTTTATTATATATAGCCTCGGAGCTAATTTGCTACACGCTTCGACCGTAACACAACTTTCCACGTAAACCCACACTATATGTATTAAAAATATATACAAGAGCGGCGTCATCTTTTTAGTGGTTTATGTGAAGCCCGTGGTAGCGTTTATAGCAATAAATCATTTCTTAAGGCTTAGCTTATGTAAAATAGACTTTATTTTCGTTTAAAAAATACTTTAAGTACTTTTGTACCTACATCAAGAATGTAATTAATGTAAACATTTAATACACATTGTTCGATCGATTGTTTTTATTGGTACAACTTTTCGTAAACCGACTAGCAGTAGAAGTTTACTGGTAGAAATGATTACATAAGAAGAAAGTATTAAGCATATATAATATATTATTTTGCATACGAGTGTACATAGCATGCGAATATCGAAATTGGAGCAGGCGAGCATCGTACACTGCTGGTTGTAATATAACCTCAACACTGAATGCGTGGAAATTTCATTAACACTTATTGTAATTTAGTATATTTTTATATAATTCATGTTTTGGTGTTTTATATTTATTTTTTAATGATTTATTATACTCTTCCTGAACTATGATATATATTTCGCATTTAATTCAATACTTTATTTTACTTACTTCTTTTTTAGTTTCCATTTTCGCATAAAGAATGTATAGTTCATGATTAACATTATTATCCATCACTTGAAGAAGATGAGCCTCCGGTGCTCTCACTGACCGAACGAAACGCAACAATGCAAGCACTGTTTCTTCACATAGGTTTTATATGAGAGGATACTACCCTGAGCCAGCCGACTCATTCATGCTGAAAAGCTATTACTTTCCGCGTGACTCTACTACCTACTAAAATACATATACGTACCTAATTCCAATTGTGTATGGTATTAAATAGTTATAGTACTGCAACGTCACATAGCACTAATAATACTTTCTTTGCGTCTATCGACTAAACAATAATAGCTAACAAGTCAACCGGTAAAGGAAAAGACGCAAATAATTTATAGGCAAACTAGAAACTAACTAGGAATAGATGGTGCGAGGCAACCCTAAACGATTTGTCAGGGGAAATAACAAAATATCTGACATCGGCACGCGCGCACTATGTACGGCGTCGTTTACCTTGGCTCATGTGACACACTTCCCTTTTACTAAGTTGAAAGCACAGAAAATAATCAATTCAGAATGTCCATTCGCTTCAATGTTACTGTAAGCTCTATGGTGAGCTAAATATAATAAAGTTTCAGTTTATGATAAATAAATTATACTAATCTATCATAATCGTTAAGTAATAAACTAAGTACTTACTCTTTAGTAAAAGGATAAAAGCAACGATGTACGACACACCTACAGAAAATAAACAATCTACACTATGTAACGAATATGAGATACATCTATACTAATATTATAAAAAGGTAAAGTTTGTGAGTTTGTATTTGAATTTACGAAACCTATTTTGAAAATTCTTTTAGCAAAAAAAGCCATGTTATTTGTGAGTGTCATATGCCATATATTAACGCAAAAAAATAAAAGACTTTTCTGTGGTAGATGGATTTGCAAAGTAAGTCGGAAAAAAAACGGTCGAATGAAAACGTTCCTTACGAACGCTGCTTTAACGATGAGGGATATATGATTGAGTTTTAAGAGAAAAGTTGTAGAGCTTGATATTTTATTGCCTACAAAAAAGTCAGCGATAGCATATGTCTAAATTTTATATTACGTCACTAAAAGTAGTTTTTTATTATATAAAATAAAAATTAAAATCGTTAAGTGATATTTATTGGTCATATTATACAGTACTTACTAAATCACATAAAAATGTTTATCGCCCAACGAAGTGAGCACGGGTCAGCTAGTGTATAATAAATATAACTAACATCAGAAATGTCCTCATTTCTGTTTCATGTGAGTTTGTTTATTTGTTATGCTTTCGTGCCTTAACTACTGCACTAATCATTATGATATTTTGCATACATTGCCATAAGTATAGAAAAGACATGAGAAATTTATTTTTATCGAACTGACTACGCTTTTGACCTAGTAAGGTCTTAATAGCTTCACCGAACTACCAAAGATATGAAAGTTTCTAGAAAAAAGTACTGCTCCTGATGAATAAGTTAAATCTAAATTAACGCGAACGAAGCTGCAAGTAACAGCTAGGAATAAACAGTAACAAAAATATATAATCGTTTGTAGTCATATCAGTCTGAATAACTTAACAGAAAATGGTATAAAATATAAAGGAGTTTGGTTAGGCATGCTGCATTATTTGTGCTATGCGAACTTACAAAACCCTTGAAATGAATGCTTAGATGAGGTGTGAGGCACATGTGCTGTTTGTTTCTCTTTATAAGTTATGGGTTCCTGGTTTCAGAAACTTGTTTTTGTTTTATTGTAGAGGTTTTAGGTACCGATAAAAAGTATTTTCAATATACACACGAATTGGGGTTTAACAAATGTTTATGCTAGATACAGTATGAAGTTGTTTGCCGTTTGTTTTGCAAGTTTGTGTT
>JACEII010000049.1:2099100-2125961 GCA_014332785.1 Antheraea mylitta | reverse complement strand
AATAACTGTTACTGTGCTGTATCTAGTTCATTATGTATTCTTTTGTGGCTTAAATAATATTTAACAAAATAAACATATTCTTAATTACGTTAAAATTTTCTGAAATTCACCTAGCATTTATGTTATATGATAATTCATTTACAGGTGGTAGAGCCACGATGAAGCTATTGCTGGTTTCAGCGTAAATGGGGCGGCTCGCCCGGGGCACTATCACCTTTTCACAGAAAAACGACTTCAAATAACATTGCTTGCATTGTTGAGTTTTGTTCAGTCCGTGAAAGCGCCGGAAGATCAGCTCGCCTCCCCTTCCTCCCTGTCATCGCCCCCATGTCCTACTCCTCCTTCTCTATTCCCCCTCCGGCAAAAACAGGGTGGCAACGCAATTCTGACTCCGCTGCTCTTGCAAGTGTCTATGGACCGCGGTGATCACTTAACATCAGGTGACCAGACTGTTAATTTGCTTCCTATGATATATAAAAAACAAGATATCATGAAGTTCGTATATAGAAAAATAGCTTTTGCTCGCGGCTTCCCATGTATTAATGTAGTTGATTCATCCCTCGGCAACGGTACATTTTTTTGAATGAATGAATTATAAATGTAACTTTTAGGAAGCCTATAACATTGATAAGAAATGAGTGCGTGTAACGGTCACACGTGATTAAAGTATTTTGGATTTTGTCAATAAAACGTTTATAAACCAATAAACCCAATTTTTTTGAAAAAAAAAAAAAATTGAATAATAATAAAAATCATACAATAGAATTATTATGTATATATGAGACTCGATTAGACCACCCGATTAGGCCTCCCACGGCAGCGGCTCAAGCCTAGGTTCGATCCCTCGGTAGGGAGCCCTTGAGTGCGTTGCTTGCGCGATACGGTGACACACAAATATATATCACTGCTACAACACTACACGATCACCTCTACACACGTGCACGCCTACACGCTTACACATGAAAGTGGAAGGGTTTACTTTTTTCCCTCATCGAACTGAAAAACTCTCAATTTTTCGATAATAAATATATGGAGGAGTTGTTGAGGCGTGTATGCTTGGTACACATATACGTTTCAACAACTTATACATATATGAATAGTTAGCTAGGTTAGCTAAGATAGGTCGCGATTTTGCATGCAACAGGCAACAGCCAGGCCGAGGTGTGTCGTGCCCCCTTGAGCTGGTTGCCAGAATGGAATCGGCTGAGTGCCTTAAGCGCTCGCCTTAGTAGTCCGGTGAAGCTGTTAAGACCTTACTGAGTCAATAGCGTAGACATTTCGAAAAAAAAAAAAAAAGTATATATGAGCGCGCGACCGTGCCGCCATCTGGTTTCAATGTAAGTAAGTAACAAATTAAAACTTCATTATCTGGAGTGCCATCTATCAGCTAATTCGGAACTTAAATAACACAGGAAATATTATTAGCAACTCTTTGTTATAAAGTAAATAAAATAAAGCAAAGTACGAACAGATTACTATGAGAAGTAACGAATTAAGTTAATTATGATTTAATAGAAGGTTTTAATCTAACCGGATGGTACAGAAACGTGAAGCCATATTGCCGTATCGGACTTCCGTTGCACTGACGTCCAGTTACATCCTAGTCGCGCCTAAAGAAATTTTACTTAACAAATCTATTTATCAAATTGTTAATGTTAATAAAATGCAGTGCAAAATATCACTAACATTAATCAGCTGATACTTGAATAGATATGAATATAAGTAAGTGTACCAGAGTATTTTTTTTATAAATAAGCCTAATTAATATTGTAAATGCGAAAATGAGTCTGTCTTCTTGTTTGTTTGTCACACATTTACGCATTGACTACCCAACCGAATATTATGAAATTTGTATACATGTTCTCAGGGGCCCAGAAAATGACTTAGGGTACCATTCAGAAAAAATATATTGTTCTTCAATTAAATCTACATCAACGGGAGTGAAGCTGCGAGCAAAAGCCAGTTTAGGTGTATATTAACGCCCGGAAACTTTTTTTTATTGGGTAATGGACAAAACTGGGCTTTGAGTAAATTATATTGTTCAAAAAATAAAATTAATATGGTTTACTATAAAACAGGTTTGCTGAAGCCTTTTAAAATAGTTCAAACGCAAAATCGTTTTGCGCACAGAGCACCGCGGTCTGTTTCACTTAAGTGCCCACTCCTCATGATACAGTTTTGACATTCAAATAGCCGAGTGCACTTCGCAATCTACTTTAAGCACTCCAAGCTAGAACTGTTTCATTTATTGGATATAAAGTGATGCCTACTGAATTTCTGTTCTACTCTTTTGATGATTATTAAAAAATTGGAACTAAATTTATTCTTTAAATAGGTATAACATTTATTTGTTACACTGATTCCTTTTCATTAAAGTTTTCTTTAATTATTTGTTTCTTCTTATCTCTAATACCTTTAAACGAGCAATTCTTTTATATTGTTATACGTTTAGGATCTTTTCTTTTTTTTTTCAAATCAGATTTTTTTCTTTTTTTCAAACTTTTTTAACTGAATTTTCAGGCAATTAAAAAATATAGCTAGAATATAAAGGTGACTTTCGCTGCCGCTGTCAATACCACAATAGGTTAGATGGAAACTTCGAAAATCCGTGTGACAACAGAAAAGATATATTTCTTTTTTGTTAAAATGTTCATTTTTTAAGACAAACCTAACAATTTATTTTAATTTAAAAATGTTTTTTAAAGAACCGATCTAGGCTCGGTCGCCCAGGTACTAATTAGTAACAGGCTATTTGTAACAGAGATAAATAAGTTCACTTATAATCACACAAGATTCGTGATGCCGTAACATCTAATTTATCACAAGAGGCTTTGTACAAATAAACGATAACTCGAGAGTAAGAGAAAACGAATCAAACGCTAATTGAATCACAGTTAACCGAGTTACTAGCTACCGATTGATCGGGTTTCCCACAAAAAGCAAAGGGTAGGGGATATTAAGCGGAACGGACGCTATAGAAAAAATATTACTCCGAAAATGTCACAGAAAGTTCGGTAAATTTGTACAGCGCCGAAAATTGTTCTAAAAAGTATCTTTATCCACTCAAGTCCGTAATGGATGTTATTGACCCTCAATACCTTTTTTACTTAGAAAGGTCTAATAAAATTTTATATCGTCAATTTTTTTCCGATGTTCTCGGAACTGTTTATGTTGAGTATTATCATGAAAGGATATTAGTGATAAATTGTCTAGAAAAATATGAAGAACATATAATTTCGGTACATATACTCGTTAACGTCTCGTCGTGATATTTTTCATATACCATAAGAGGCAAACACACAGTTGGGTCACCCGATGCTAAGTAATCACCACCGTCTATAAACATTTGCAACACCAGAGGGAGTCGTAAGTGCGTTGCCAACCTATGTTTGGGGAAAGGGGGAGGGTAGGTGGGCCTTCGGTGCTCTCACTGACCGAGTGAAACTCAACAATGTAAGCATTGTTACTTCACGGTGGTTTTCTGTGAGAGGATGGTAGTATCCCGGATAAGCCGTCCCATTCATATTGAAATTAGTTATAGCATCAGCGTGGCTCTACCACCAAGAGTCTCACAAATAACAAACGCTTTACACTGAAAATTTTGGACAAGTATTAAAAAACACAGTATGAGCTGCTTAATAGGCACAGTATAATTCAATTTCCATGTGATATAATAGTCATATATCAAAGTAATGTTCTAACACTCAATATACCCACTATACTAATATATGGTATATCTAATTACAATGAAATATTCGACCTTATAGGTAATACAATATCTACAAACAGCTTCTATTATGTTACGTTAATGATAGACATAATTGAATACGATACCACTAGTGTATATTGGAAATAGATTATGTTTTACTTACAAATTCCTTTGATTTTTTTTTAAATCATATAGGAGGCAAACGAACAGGCGGGTCACCTGATGTTAAGCGATCACCGCCGTCCATAGACACTAGCATCACCAGGGGAGTCGCAAGCGCGTTGCCAGCCTGTGTTTGGGGGAATGGAGGAAAGGGAAGAGGGAGAATACAAGGGAGGGGCGAGGAGGGGAGGTAGGCCTTCAGCGCTTTCACTGACCGAACGAAATGCAACAATGCAAGCACTGTTACTTCACGTCGGTTTTCTGTGAGAGGATGGTACTACCCCGGACGAGCCAACCCATTCCTGCTAAAACCAGTTACAGTTTCAGAGTGGCTCTACCACCTCCAGAATGAGTCAATATTATGAATTCTGTGTTACTTAGTAGGTACAGTTCTCGCCAAACTTATTGAACGCTCTGAATACAGTTGCGCAGAAAATTTATTTATACAACAACAATTTATTTATCTATTATACATGTATATATTATCAGGATAAACTAAGGATAAATGTACTAATTCATTAAATTCGATCAATTTAAATTTACTTTTGTATAAAATTCGTATAAAAATGATTAGGAACCAACTTCAACAAAAATGTTAATTGATCATTTAATTAGCTTTCAACTCATTCTGGCGTTATCATACTACGGAATTAAACTTTTCCCAACATTTTAATAAAGTTTAATTTTAACTTTTTCATTGAAACTTTGGTAAAGAGCGGATTTCAAAAGTTCTTTTAAATTAACTTAAGATATCTATGCATATAAATAGAATTTAAGTGTTTGTTTTATCTCGATTTCTCTCCAAAATGACTGAATCGATTTTGACGATACTAGTTAAACTAGGTTTTTTTCCAAACTGACTACGCTATTGACCTAGCAAGGTCTTAACAGCTTCACCCAACTACTAAAGCGAGCTCTTAAGACATTCAACCGATTTTATTTTGACAACTAGTTTAAGGGTGCACAGCACACCTCGGCTTGGACTGTTACCTGTAACATGCAATTCGCGACCTTTCTAAGCTAACCTAAGCTAAGCTACATATTCATACTTATATGAGTAATAGAAACATATATGTATACCCAGCATACATACCTCAACAACTCTTATATGTATTTTTTGTCGGATAACTTTTCTAAACTATTTCATTTCGAAAAGGAAAGAGAATAAAACCCCTCCACTTTCATATGTAAGCATGTGTGCGTGCACATGTGTGGAGGTGATATGTGATGTGATGTTCTTGCAATGATATAAAATTTTGTGTGAGTTTATCGCGCAAGCAGCGCACTCAAGGGCTCCATACTGAGGGAACGGACCTAGGCTAGAGCCGATGCCGAGGGTGGCCTAGTCTGGTGTGCGGGAGCGAAATTTACCCCCATACCACGACTGCGATGACTGATCTGTTTTCTAACAGGTAGTACTTTTGACGTTCATAAGTGCCTTCTCAGGGCTTAAATTGAATAAAGAATTTTTGATTCGATTTGATTTATTACTTTATTTCATTCCATGATTGTACTGTTAAGGAAATATTTGGTATCATTTTCTTCATTAATAAACTCGTGTCGGGGTAGGTAGCTTGGAGCATTTAAATACAATGACATATAAAAACCCAAGACACACAGTGTCGAATAAAAGTAGCGCTCAAAACCGGCCGCAAAAACTTTCCAATATACATACGTAGTTATAGTTATGCGCTAAATTCATGATTTTGCAAATTAAACCTTACCCGAACGATTTAAAGTTGTCCTTACAAGGACGCAAGCACCGTGGGACTATTTGAAATGACGGCATAATGCCCGGTGTCTGAGGTACTTTAACTGTAATTTATCTGTTCAATAGCGTTATCGGTTCGATAACTTATCAAGTTGCGTTTCTGAACACACAATCATACGATAAATGCCAGTAAAACCAATGAAAATTGTGTTATAATATCATTGAGTAAAACTCAACGGGCCATTTGACAATTTATCTTATGGATAATTTTGTTGAGTCAATAACTATTGGTAATTTAATCGAGTATCTCAGAAACTGGGCTTGGCACTCATTTTTGTGTGCCGACTGTGACATGTTAAGTGTATATATATTTCGGGTTTTTGTATACCAAAGGTTAAAAATTTAAAACCAGCTCATAAAAATCCAAATAAAACAATTGATACAAGGAAACAACACTTTTTTTTTCTCGAACTGACTACGCTATTGACCTAGCAAGGTCTTAACAGCTTCACCGGACTACTAAAGCGAGTGCTTAAGGCACTTAGCCGATTTTATATTGCCAACCAGCTCAAGGGTGCACGGCACACCTCGGCTTGGCGGTTGCCCGTTGCATTCAAAATCGCGACCTATCTCAGCTAACCTAGCTAACTATTCATATATGTTTGAGTTGTACCAACCATATACGCCTCAACAACTCCTCCATACATTTTTTATCGAAAAATTGAGAGTTTTTCAGTTCGATAAGGGAAAAAAAGTAAACCCTTCCACCAAAATGTGTAGCGTGTAGGCGCGAATGTGTGTGGGGGGTGATCGTGTAGTATTGTAGCAGTGATGTATATTGGTGTGTTACCGTATCGCGCAAGCGAAGGAAACAACACCTTTATTACGGAAATAAAGTAGCAAGCACCAGTTAGTAAACACAAAACTTTTACAGAATATACGAGATGTTTGCAAACAAAATTTGTATGCACTAAATTTCCTACATAACATGTTTACAAACGTGGACGACTTATTCTCTACAAGTAACCAATAAATTACAAGATGTACCTTAGTACTGTGTGAAACAATATAAATTATTTGGTACTTTTTCGGTAACCACGTAAGCTTTTAGTGAAATTTCTCTTTACAGGCACCTGGATTCTACTATTAAAATATTGTTTAGAGCAATGTGAACATTAGTCATTGGTCCCACGTGAGCCATTTGTCGGCTTTTTATCTGGGGAGCTCGATGACAAGGGTTTTTGAGTTTCACCAATAAAATTTCGTTATTTCTTATTCATCCATTTTATACATTTAAATGTTAATTAAATTGGTAAATAAAATAAGAATTATCTTATACAATAAATAAAGCCAAGTTAAAACAAAATACCTCAAAAAAACCATCAAAAAGTTCTTTACTATAGTTAAGTACCGAGGTCTTGTATTATTATAAACCTGTCGCCATATTACAATTACTACTCATTTTCTATACAATTATCACGAGTTACCTGATTTATTCTGTTTATAAATATATTTGTTTACTTATTAAAAAAAAAAAAAAACTAGCTGATATTCGCGATTTGTCTCTTTTGTTTATTACCTTACAATATATTTTATACCTAGAAGGAAAACATGAAAAAAATTGAGCCGTCATGAGACGCCTGGCAGATGTAAAACATCAAATGTTGTGTATAAGTTATATGCATAAAAGAATAGCTTACGACAAGAATCAGTTATGGCATAACGAAAAGATAAAGCTAAAAAAAAATACAAATTCGTTGCATAGAATAATGACTGTTTATTTATTTTATTACATAAATATTCAGTTTTATTAAATACTAGCCTCTGCCCGCGACTTCATTCGCGTGGACATAGTCAATATGGGCTAACTGATATGCAGCGAAAGCTCTCAAGAGGAAAAAAAACACGATTTTTAAACATTCTTCATTGTTACTCCGCTCCTACTGGTCTTAGCGTGATGATATATAGCCTATAACCATCCTCGATAAATGAGCTATATAACAATGAAATAATTGTTCAAAGCGGATCAATAGTTCTGAGATTACCCCCTACAAAGTCACAATTCACAACGTCACAAACTTACAAACTTTACCTCTTTATAATATTATTATTATTATAGTAAATAGTATATATAGTATAAATTAAATACAAAAATTCAACTAGGCGCTGGCGCTGTGTTTGTCAACATTTATCAAAGGGCGCTAGGTCGTCGGCACGTGTCACGTCACAGTAGTAGAACAAGTGGCCTACAAGATAGGGTTGTAAATGTTTTTGAGTATTTCGTTAATAGTGCAATATTCGTGTTTTGCGTCGCTATGTCAGTAATCAGGTTAACCCTCTGCCTGTAAATGTTTCACGTCCAAATGGAAGAAACGATATTACCTTGCTTATAAAATGTATGTAAATAATATTATCTGTTTACTCTTTCCATTCTGCGCATGCGCACTACGTCGCTTGCGCCACTTCTCACAATAAAACACGTATTTTCGATCATGTGGTCTTTACAAAAATCGTAGTTTATTATAATAAACTTTTATTTTAATAACTTCATAATAAACTATGATAATATATCGTGGTATTCTTTTTAGATAAGAATCAAGTAAGTGTCTATGAAATAAAATTAAAAAAATATATATCGAAATTTTTCCCAGAAAATTTTGTGTGATTAGAGCACAATGACAACTCACTATTATTTAATTGATTTCGTTATAATTTATTAATCATTTTTATAAAAATCGATTGATTTCAACATTGATAAAAGTCAGTAATATATATTTAGCTTATCGATATTTTATTATTCTTTAGTGCTCAGGAACACTTTTGTGTTTCTTCTCACTATCTGTAGTAGGTATTATGTTTGTTTTCTATTACGAAAATATTGTATAGCAGTGTTTCCTAACGTGAGGCCCACGCCCCACAAGGGGGCAATTTAGAAATAGATTCGAGACGACTTTATCCCTTTCGCATTTGGTTATTTAAATGCAATGCTAGATATCGTTGACAAATTTAACAAAAAAGGCAAATTCTTAAAAAAATGCCGTAAATAATTATTAGGTATAATTTCGTTTGACGTTACCCAAATATCAACTGGGTAATTTTAGTCGTCAAGGTAAGGTTTTCATTTTATATTTTGAAATTTTACTTACGATGTTTTGATAACAAGTTCATAGTGATTTCTTCCTAAAACTTATCATTTATATTTCCTAAGGGAACAAAATAATTTTTAAAGTTTTCATAAGTTAAAAAATTATATATGGGGGGGGGGGGGGGGAGAGCATAAAAATTTTAAAAATGTTAGAGGGGACATGGCCTAAAAAAGGTTGGGAAACGCTGTTATATTGTAACGTAACGCGGACGAATCCAGATATCAGTTCCTATTACACTATACAATTATAGTGAAGAAAACGTACCATATAATGTGACTCATTTGACACGTTAGTAGTTGAAATTTTAGGGTCGACCGTAACCCACTCAAATTTAGTTCATAAATGTCTTTCGATCACACATTGAGTGCCCTCATTACGCTAAAACTCTCAACTATTAGGGTAAAAGTTACCAGACACATTCGAGAGGTAGTGGCCATTAGATTAAACGTTTATAGTTATTGTAAATTAAGATATTATTCCTAAAGAACTGTTAAGTTACCGGATTGCTTAATTTAAAATAGCTGTCCAATAAAATCTAATACAGCTAAGTGATGAAAGGGAAGATGAAGTCTTCTCAATATTTAACAAAAATTAAAAAAAAACAGAGACAGTCGTAAGGAGTTCAGACTGAAGCTAAAACTCAAAACAGGAATAATTGTGTTTTGAGTTTAATTTTTAAAGCAATTACGGACGGAATAATTTGAATCCAATAACTTATAATTTCAAATTATTAGCATTAATCTCGTTTTGACGTCTATCGGCACCCCAAGCAATAAATATATACATATATATACAGTTTTTAATAAATCAAATATATAATGGAATACACAAGCTCAAATGAAATTAAAGTTCTATATATAACAGGTAATCAGAAAATATCCTGTAAACACAAGCATTAAAATTACAGTTCAATAAATAATAGAAAGTCCGCAATTCTCGTGTAAACACTAGTATTTTCCAATCATTATTCACGCAAACAATGTCACGGGAAAAGCGAGTACTGAATAAAACTTTCATTAGTTACCAGCTGGTCACTGCGTGTTTTTCTTTCTGAGGTTTTATTATGAGCTCAGTACTTTAGAAGTGATGCGTGTTCATTTAAACAGTCAGACAAACATTCCTACGAATGATTGAAATGTATTGTATTACTTATCCCTAGACATCTGCAACAATTCTTTTCACTTTTCTTTCGCTTTATTTTTTTTATTGTCGGCGTGAAAATTCGTATCTGTGAGCAACTATTGGGTGTTTTTTATTTATTTCAAATTATCTATTTATTATTTTAGAGTGGATTTTTTAGTGATGTTATTGCCTTTATGGCGGTTTTATTCTGATTCTTGATGGCCATTTTTAGATTATAATCTACAATGTCACGCGCCGGAGCGTTCACGGCTCGATGGATGAACCTAATAACCGCGTCGTCAGTCACGCCGGTATGTTAAGAGGTTAGCACGAATAAAAGCCAACACTTCAGTTTTATTTGTAAGTATAGATTTATTTATAAACGTAGGAAAACAGTAACAGTATAACATCAAAGGATCATGAGCTTACCTTCGGAATTAGACAATAGACTTAACGGTATCAAACAAAACTATGACCCGTGTCAATTGTATGTCGTTCTGTCAGATACAATAGACAAAGAGGTTTATAGTATTCAAAATATGTATGTTGAAAGATTTTATGATGTTAAAATTTATAATCTGATATCTTATATCAGATTATAAAATTTTTTTTATTCACCTATGTGAATAAATATCAATTGCCGAACGTATGTAAACGCAACATTTCAGAACGTCTGTACTTATTTGGTTAATTATTTTCTGTCGTTTTTGTAGCTTTTAGGAGCCGGGTTTGTATAAAGGAATTTAAAAAAAGTAAATACATAACGACTGACTACAGACGTGAAAACTCGAAATAACAGACCAACTTTTTTTCGAAATTAAATTATAGATTGGATTATTTAAATATCATAATTTGTAAATTGAAATTATTAACATTTTTGGGTTTTCATATCTATTGTCACTCCAAACAATAATGATACATTTTACATGGTTTATTAATAAATCAAACATATGAGCTGCACAAGTACAAGACAGAATATCAATATTGTATGTACACAGACCGCTAGAGCATGTCAGGGTCATAGGTGACGCAAACCCATAATCCTACCGTTTTCTTTTGAAATCACTTCAGTAGGCTAAGGTTTGTGATGGCCCGTTGGATATAGTATAGAAATATTGTGCTGCAAAAGAGGTTGATATTTAATGTAAATTATGTATTATTAAATAATAAATTATAATTATTTAACCATAATTGCTATGCATCATCACTATTACACCTAATATATAGACTTATTAATTACTAGCTGACCCGTGCAACTTCGTCTGCACCAAATTGGTTATCACTGGTTTCAATTGTATTTTTAAAAGCGATAAAATTGAATAAAACTGACACCCGATTGCAGCCACAACTACCGTTTCCAATTGTGAATCCTAACTATCCCCGGTCTCACTCAAACATATACCCAGATTATATGTGATTTTTTATGTAAAACATCTATAGGCGCACCCTAAACTTAAATCGGCCATGGCGACGTTCGTGGTGATTACACACAAGCTTCGCGCTATTAACGACCCTATCAGTAAAGCATAAGATTCAAATTTTTTTCTAAACTATTATAATAAAGAGGAATCGTAGTATTTTTGTATGTTAATTACGAATAAACTCAAACTACTGGACGGATTTCGATAATTCGTTTACCATTAGAATGCTACATTATCCCTTAGTAACATACCGGATTAGGCCTCCCACGGCAGTGGCTGAAGCCTAGGTTCGATCCCTCGGTAGGGAGCCCTTGAGTGCGTTGTTTGCGCGATACGGTGACACACAAATATACATCACTGCTACAACACTACACGATCACCCCCACACACGTGCACGCTACACGCTTACACATGAAAGTGGAAAGGTTTACTTATTCCCCTTATCGAACTGAAAAACTCTCAATTTTCCAATAATATATATATGGAGGAGTTGTTGCGGCGTGTATGCTTGGTACACATATACGTTTCAACAACTCATACATATATAAATAGTTAGCTAGGTTAGCTAAAATAGGTCGCGATTTTGTATGCAACAGGCAACAGCCAAGCCGAGATGTGCCGTGCACCCTTGAGCTGGTTGCCAAAATAAAATCGGATGAGCGCTTTAAGCGCTCGCCTTAGTAGTCCGGTGAAGCTGTTAAGACCTTGCTGGGTCAGTAGCGTAGACATTTCGAAAAAACCCTTAGTAACATAGGCTATATTTATTTTTTAGAAAAAAATTGGGATTTCTACTAAAATTTCAATAATGTAATCAAAGGTATGAAAAAAATTTGGCATAAAATGTATTTCATCGCATGCGCCCCGATAACTATGAATGATAGAACAAAAATATGTTCTACAATATTAAAGAACATATTATTATCTATAAAAAAACCTCGCGGCAGCATACATATGTCTACCTATTCTGATTATGTCACTATAACTACATTTTTGAAATAAACCTTAATAAAAACTATACCATGCGTAAAAGACTATGTTATTCATGTCTATATATTAATCCATATCCAAATAAATTATTTTTAAACTAAGACTGTTTTAGTACCTGTAGATAACTTTTTGAATTATTAAAATCGGCCATTACATTCAAAAGATATTGCGAGTTTTAAAATGTCAATCTAAACGAAATACGCGGGCACACAAAACGCAATCTTTGCACTATTAACGAAATACCTACTCAAAAACCTTTACAACCCTACTTGTATAATTGTAAGATTCAAATTGTTTCTATTTAATATTATGTAACGTCACAATAATCGCAGAGAGACGCGTGGATAGAAATGTTTTGTCGTCAACGCCGACCGGTTCATGTCCGATCTCACCAAAGTTAAGCAATGTCGGGCGGTGTCAGTGCTTGGATGGGTGACCGCCTGGAGATATTGCGTGATGTTAGCTTTTTACGGGTCAAATTAATCTTCAGTAATTTTTTTAATAGTATAGGTATATGTATTTTTTATATTTTTAAATTAGGTGTAATATAATATTTTTATAATATTACGGAATTGTTTTTTTTAATCTTACTAATATACATATACACTGGCCAAAGTCTGACCTAGGTAGATTTCAATTACATGTTTTTATTTTTAAAAGAGAGGAGGCTTATTTTCTGCATTAGGTCGAGAAGAGCTGCCATTGATGATGATGATGAAGATTATGGTTTTTTGTGACGTTACATTTCCGAAGCTACAGGTTATAATACGAACTTTGCACTATTGACGAAGTACTCAAAAACATCTGCAACTCTATCTGTATAAACATAACATTCAAATTGCTTTCTCGAACACTCGTCGTACCAGTATTACACGGCATGCACACTTGCGCCCTTTGACATACCGCCAAACACACCGCGCTTGCACCTTTCACTGATTTCTTTGTTACTATTTAATTAGACAATTGACTGTCACGGATTAAACTACATTTTTAACACTATTTATAAATTATGAAACACCATTCGCAGTTGTGAATGTAACCAGTGTTTTAATTGAAAATATGTCGGACAGCGATAATTTCGGAACTGAAAGTATGCACCCTTCTACAAAGAAAGTAAAATCACACTATGCCATATATCTTGATAATGCTATATCTAATACTTTTATAACATACTTCAGTTATCATCGACCAATTTTCACAGTATTAACCAGCTATTCTAAATTTGAAACCCTTGCGTTTTATGGGACAAAAAGTATCCTGGATGTAGCCTTGTAATATCAGTTGTCACTGTGTTAATTTTTGCTTCTATATGGATAACATAGTCTACCTTGATTAAAATTTCCAAAAAATATTTAATGTACAGATTTCGACTTGTTACAATTTTAATAGTATAGATTAGTTATTAACAATTTTGTGGACGTTTTCGAAGCAGTTGAAATTTTTGAACGAAATTATTATGTAAGCGTAGCCTAGAGGTAAAGTTGGCGACTCTATACTATTCTCATTCTCATGACCGACGGGTAGACGGTTCGAACCCCGTCATTTTTTTTGGTTATTTGTTTTTTTTTTTTATGTAGCCTATATAGCTTGAATTTTTAACTAATCTGTCTGCTGTAAATAGCACAAAGGAAAATTACCAAAATCCATTAAGAATCTCATGAACTACAAATTTTTTACTTTCGTCCGTTATTCTGGAGAACTCCTTGCGTTTTATGGGCCAAAGAGTATCCTGGATGTAGTCTTCTAATATTAGTTATCACTGTGTCAAATTTCGTTTAAATTGGTTCAGTGCTTTCAGAGTAATTCGGGTTTATATTCTAGACTTTAATCCTTTATCCTGGAGAACCCTTGGCGTTTTATGAGACAAAAAGTATATTTGATGTAATCTCGTAATATTAACTATCATTATGTCAAGTTTCGTCAAGATTGGTTCAGTAGTTTCAGAGTGATGCGTGTGCATAGGGACAGACAGACAGACAGACAGACAGACAGACAGACAGACAAAAATTGTAAAAAGATTATTTTTGGCTTCTATATCGATAACATAGCCTATCCTGATTAAAATTTTCAAAAAATATTTAATGTACAGATTTCGACTTGTTACAGTTTTATTATAGTATAGAAGATAAGCCTTCCTGTACTTGTCAGATCCAAAGTGCGACAAGAGATTATTCTTTTATAAAGTTTGTATTGCAGTATAGGTATATAATACTAGCATACCCGGAAAACGTTACCCCGCCCAGATAACAAAGAAAAACTTGTATACCTAAACATTCCCCACGAATCACTTTATCTACTGGCGAAAACCGCATGAAAATCCGTTCAGTAGTTTTTGAGTTTATGGAATGTATACTATTATAATAATAATAATACAACTATCATGTTAATTTGATATGTTACGTAAACCACGTTATTAATCTTAAATAATATTCATCCTAACATTCATGCGAATGGTTGATTGTTGCTTTTTCAGGCTATAACTGCGACATTAATGCGAGCGGAGCCACGGGAAAAAAGCTAGTACATAAATACACTGTCATGTGCATTTTAACACGTTTAATATAAGATACGCGTATATGTTATACACATGTGTACAAAGACTTAATTTTTTATTAACACCCAATTTTGGTCTTCATGTAATTTGTTCACTACGGCTACAAATGACAATTGATCCTTAAGCAATGAATTTCAATAAAAATCTCAGAAGTGTACAAAATACATGCATAAAATAAACACACAATTTGTTAACAAAAACCTTTAATATATTTTCTTAACGGGATTAAAATAAAACCGTACTAACAATAAACGTTAAAATGGGAAACAAGAGAAAAGAGCGCAGGAAACGTCACGCCTAATGATGTAATGAGATCCCTGTTTTCACGAATATGTTTAATTAAATTAAATACTACTGTTTACATTTCAAGGAAAACGTGTTTCGGGGTACCTTACGCGATCATGTATTTAGAATATTTACGTACTTCGATAAGTGTTTTAATGTTGTGGACTAAAACCCAGTTTAAATTGCATAATTCGTTGTTTTAGGATCATCCTTTGCCCTTGATATGACTCCTCGTACACGTATCCCAGGAGAGCGATGCAGCAATATAAAAGGAAATTAAGTTGAAGGTTTAAATTTACTCTTGTGTATTTAATAAGGACTGTGTATTGAATAAGATTTTAGAAAATAATAGTATATTTTACTTGATAGGATTTTGATAGGTATTATTCTATTATTAAGGCCATGTTTAAGCCTCTTAGAGGTTTTGTTTAAAAACTGTTGTTCATGCGTACACTTATGTATAGGAAATATGTGTCAAAACTCCATAAAATATTATACGCGACGCTAGTTTGCACTTCCGCCTGGAATTGATTGACCACCATTACGTCTAACTACAACAAAAAGAAAATCAATTAATCAACAAATATATATTTTGTATATATTAATTATACAAAATATAGTTAATATAAATTGTATATATCAAAATTTAAAATCAATCAAATATCAAAACTCCATGTTTCCTTGTAAAGAACATGATCTAAAGCAGATGAGATTATGGGCAAAAATGGCCTATAGAGTATAAGGAAATATATTTTGTACTAACACAATATAAATAATAAATTATAATATTAATATCTTCAATAATCAAGTGTCTCTGTAATTGCAGCTACAAGAAGGATTTCTCCAAATGGGAATTGGAATTCTGACAGGCAGTTTGAGATAAAAGACGACTCACGAGTGTATCCTTGTTTCGTCCACAAAGACCTTTTTCGAGAGTCTGTTGCTAAGGTACGGTAATATGCGGTTACCGCATTCCCCCAAGGATGTCACCGAGACATGAAATTATGATTTTTGTTTTCATTTCTTCGTCTTGCTACTTGGCATTTTAGGTTAAGGATATGCATATAGAGTAAAATAGCTTTTTTGTTATGCTAAAGATATAAAGGTAAAACTGTATTTTATTAGAGGTTTTTAGTTTGCTTATGTTAAGGAAAAGGGTCTTCTCTGTATACTAATATTTGTAGGAAGTAGTAATGTTCGGAGCTACTGATGAGATTTTGACTTTTTTATATAATGTGAAGCTATATTATCTATAAGTATAGGTTTTCATATTCATCAACTCCATAATTATATTTTGGGGTATTCATGAGAAAATAGTTGTAAAAATGTGATGCAAACCATTATGACATGTTCTTTATCATTTAATAGACACCAAAAATCATAAGAGTATCAATAATAAGAGTGATTACCTTAAATCTATACTTTTTTACTAATATTATAAAAAGGTAAAGTTTGTGAGTCTGTGACGTTGTAGGGGGTAATCTCAAAATTTCTAAAAGAGAACGAAGAGAAGCAATACTAAATTTTCAAACAAAGTGCGACTACAATATTGTAAAAAACATCATATTCATCATCAGATGATACCAGATTAGGCCTCCCTCAGTAGCGGCTCAAGCCTAGGTTCCATCCCTCGGCGTGGAGCCCTTGAGTACGGTGCTCGTGCGATACAATGACACAAAAGCTCACAACATTGCAACAATATTACACATACCACTTCCACACACGAGCACGCGTACATGCTTTCATAGTGGAAGGGTTTTATTTTGTCCCTTATCGAACTGAAATAGTTTAGAAAAATTATCAGACACAAATTACATATAAGAGTTGTCGAGGTATGTAAGCTTGGTACGCTTATTTAATAACTTATATAGGTATAAATATGTAGCTTAGCTTAGGTTAACTTAGATCGGTTGCGATTTGCATGTATCAGGCAACAGCCCAAGCTAAGCTGTGCCGTACACCCTTGAGCTAGTTGCCCAAATAAAATTGGCTAAGTGCCGCAAACGCTCGCCTTAATAGTCCGATGAACCTGTTAAGACCTTGCTAGGTCAATAGCGTAGTGAGTTCGAAAAAAAAGCAGCTTAATGATCACAACGATAAACACAATTGTAGAATAGATACATTAAGTAAACCGAATCTAAAATAAATTTCTTGGGTGTATTTCTAAAGAGATATTTACAAAAATAAATTACCAAACATAATTTAAAAAAAGACTATCCAACCGTCTAGCGAATGAATTGCTCTCGCATAAAACATCCAATTTCATCATAAATTCGACGTGCGTTTCATATTTTTTAATATTAAAGTAACATAAGACGGTATCATAAAACGGTTAAACAATATGTGAATAATAAATTTTATGTTCAGATGAAAACTCGCTGTGACACAATATCAACATTACAGCAGCTTCATATTCGAATCTTTACATTATTTTTATGTAAAAAAATTGTTCTCTTTTATTGCGGCACGTCAAGTTTGTTGCTTTTGAAAAAAAAAGCACCGAATCAAAAAATAAAACGACTTGAAAGATACATAATATCCGTCGGTAGACGTTGCACTTATGCAGAAATGTAAACGTCTTAACAAGTGAACATATGCGATGTTATTACAAAAAAGTTAAATACGTATTAAACACTTGCTTTAAAAAGGTTTCATACAAAGGCAAAAACAATAGTAGCGCAGATGGAAATCGTCCCCTTCGTGGATCCGTCTAACCTCAATTTAGTACTAAATGCACAGCGCTAGCCCGAGGCAAGTTCGCGTTATCCTTTCTTCGCAAGTCTAACCTAACCTAACCAAAACGAGACAAGAGTACAAGATGCCGAATTTTCAGTCACCTTTTTAAACCAAGTAATCAATACGTATTTAACTTATTTGTATTACAAAACCGATAGTGTCTAGTACAAAAACGTAACAAAGAAAATGAAATTACAATTCATGGACATGCTAAGTATCTATTATATTTTTAGTTGTGGTGAGACCAAATATTCTGTGTTTGTGAACAGTCCTACTAATATGAACTGGTAACTTATAAGTTGTCGTTGTAGGAAAACATTATTTTTTGCGAACTGAAAATGCTATTGACCTAGCAATGTCTTAATAGCTTCACCGGACTAGGAAAACAACTTAAGAAATTCTTAATGATTTAGAAGTGGTTATATTATACCACTGTATATGGGCTAATAAGATTATAGATATTTTTATTTTTTAAATTTTAAATGTTCTTGACTGGCGTGATGAATAAGTGCGTATATTCCCACGGCAAGAGGTTTCCCTTTTGTAGTGAACCGTTTATGATTTGACCTATCTGTTGTGAAGAGTACTTATTTCGGGATGAAAACATATTCCGTGACTTTTCTTTGTTCCTTATAACGTGTATGAAAGATTTCGTGATGAAGATTGTCACGTAATTAAGTATTGAAAGCGTAACGAATAAACAAATTCACATTATAATTCATAATATTATTTAGGATATAGTATTTCTATGAAGAAATGTACAAATTATAAATAACAGGAAAGAGGATAAAAGTTGTAACTTCGCAAACAATAAACCGCGTTTGTTTATGCTTTGTTACGACAAACATTATGTGACTTATGTAATATAATTAATTCTGGCTTACACAAATACAAAAAAAAAACTCGATGGTACTTGTAAATCAGTAGTGCGTAGTACAAATCAGAATTAGATTTTATTTATAATTTGTTTTACAGCGTCAAAAGCTAACGTCATTTTATTCCTATGACTTTCAGATTTTGATTTGTGCATTGTTTTTAATTTTTTACTCTGTACGTTTTAGCATTTGAACACAATCATGGACGATGTAAAATATGGTCCAAGTTAGTAACTACAACAAAACTGTAAAAGAGTGGCTTTAAAGTGCAACTATCAGAGCATACCTGTTGGTGTTTGGAGGAATATCTTCAACATACAGGCGAGCTTAAAAAATATTCTACGATTTTCCTTGCAGATATTTGAACCTACGTCGTTGGATATGGTATCTGAATGTGCTGCCATAGGATCATCGTCACTTGAAATCATAAATTGATGTTAACATATTTTTCTATATTTTGCTTTTATTTAATTGATTATTAAAACATTAAAAACAACATATAAAATATTGAGTATTTTTAGTCGAGTACCGGTGATTAGAGAAGCTTAATTTTATCCCTCTTTTTTAATTTTCGGGAATTATACTTAAATATTATATAATTTTGTATATCTTTTCAAGACGTATCTAATTATATCTCGTAAGTTAAATTAAAATACATCAAACTGTTCAGGATTTCTATGGATAGCCGAATAAATATAAAATAATAATCTAGTCTAATGCTAGTGTGGCACTATGTTCAAATAAGGTGTTTTGAACTCTGACTTTAAGTTTCAAGGGCCGAACATATTATTATGAAAGCGTACGGCTACTACAGTGGTCATTTAGTTAATTACCTCCCGGCAGTCCAATGTAACTTTCTAGGGATTAGTGCCGTAACGATAAGGTGGTAGAACGGCCAAAATACGAGGGCTCCAGGCTCGAGTGTCGTGAAAAAGGGGCATTGTATCAAATTATCCTTAGATTGAGGAAGGACTTCATTCGAAAATTAACCACAGGTTTCCAACAGTATGTTTACGCCACTAACAGAGGCTCAAGCTATTTTCTGTTTGGATAACCAAACAATATATATTTTGGCTTCTTTATCCATTATTCTAACACCCCTTTATATGAAATAAACTGATCGATTTGTTATCTTATAATACTCAGTATAACCGATACTCAATAAGATATATGCACTATCTTACGCTCTGTTGTTGTCTTACTCTCGCAGCCATTCAAACTTTATATTCATACACCTATATAAATATACACCCTTATATTCACACACACATATATGCTCAATATACCTAGAAATACACACCTTTATGTAAACACACACTTACACACTCACATGCTCAACAACCACATATAGTAGGAGCTCATGACGAATCACAACAATTTACATAATATGATAATGATTATAATAATGATTAATGGATAACCATCTTTACCAAACATTTTCAAAAAACAGTGGAGTTTGCGCTGGCATCTGTGGTACAGTTTCAAGACTAGTACAGACGTCAACCTGATGTTAAATTGGCAGCGAATAAAAAAAACCTTCTACGAGCGGAGGGAGGGTGCTAGGGTAATTTCTCCTCACAATTTTGCGCCAAGTTAATCTGTTCTGTGTTGTCCATTTGTCGATTCTTACCGCTAGGCGTTTTCTTGAAATCCTTCTTAATGTTTGACTACTACGTCGGAGGTGAACGGCTTTTACTTCTCTTTCATTGGGGTGTGTTGAAAACAGCTGGGAGCACTTGATTATCTTTATATAGTTTTCTATGATCATTTCACCTGATGTGGCTTCTAGTCATTTTATCTATAAATAGTGCGATTTTAAAGCTGATAGGTATATAAGCATTGGGTATTTTAAACTCAAACACCTTACCTATTTGCATCTCATTGACATATATTTTGTGTTCATTGGTTCAGTATTTTGTTAAGTGTAGCGCTAGGCGAATTGCTGTTTCCTTTTCCGCTTTGTTAAAAAGTTTTTTGTCTATGTAAATGAAAAAAAAAAGTTTCATGCATCTGAAAATCCGTACTTCTTGTGGCCCAGGATCGTTTTCCATATTTAATACAGATTATCCGATGCGGGAGTAGCAAGGATTGGTCAGGATTATCTTCGGCCGAGGTGGATTATTAATACAGGCAGTTTTGCGAAGCGTGATTTTTGTGAATAACGAGGTCGCTTAAAAATTGTTCACGCGTTCCGTGGGATCATTTGTGGTGGGTCAGGAAATCACAGTTAGGTTACATTATGAATACGTGCGTAGTTTATTTATGTAGCTTTGTGACTACTAATATAAAATACTTCTATGTATAACATAGATATTCATATATATTCGACGTAAAATAGATATTGATATATACTCGGTGTAGCTAGGTTATGTCACTACATATTATTAAACTAGCCTGTACCCGCGACTTTGTCCGCGTTATTTTGGGCTAACGCTAACATGCAGCGGAAGCTCTCAAAAGGAAAAAGTCCCGATTTTGAAACATTCTTCATTAGTGCTCCGTTCCTATTGGTCTTATCGCGATGATATGTAGCCTAAAACCTTTCTCGACAAATGAGCTATATTACACTGAAATTTTTTTTTTTTAATCGGACCAGTATTTCCTGAGATTACCCTCTATAATGTCACAAACTTTACCTGTTTATAATATTAGTGTAGATATATTTTGTTATAATTAATAATGCATGTTAAGCCACGTGAACAGCTTGTATGGATATAATCAAGGCACTTATACACACAACCTCTACACATTATAGCCGTAATCATTTCCACGCTTCGCTCGGCATGAGTGACGTACATATTCAGTTGTCAGTTATGAACTCTGAAGGTCCGTATTATGTAACATTTTATTTACGTCCAACAATAATACGAAATCATTGAAGGAAACTTTGTTTAAAAAAAACGTTGCAGATTAAACTATTTTATTGATTATAGTTGCCGGCTATTCGTGCAATTTGTATTTATTTTTCCAACTGATTATGTTATTGACCTAGCAAGGTGTCAACGGCTTTACCGGACTCTACATATTTGTGTTTCGATTTGAAAACAATTTATGCGGTTATGGGTTCATCAGTAGTACGTAGCACAAACGAGAATTAGACTCTATTTGTAATTTGTTTTACAGCGTCAAAAGCTAACGTTATTTTTAACCGACTTCAAACAAGGAGGAGGTTATCAATTCGACTGTATGTTTTTTTTTTTTTATGTTTGTTACCTCATAACTTTGGACTGGCTGAACCGATTTTGATGATTCTTTTTTTATTTGAAAGCCAGTGCTCCCCGTGTGTGATATGGTTTTTTAGTGCAGTTCTGTCAACGGCATCCAGTGCAAAACCGTATAAGTGTTACATTTGCATTAAGTGTGTATACGACAAATAGACGAATAACTCCATATCATGCTAAACGATTTCGATGATTCATTTTTTATTGTAAAGGATGTTCTTCAAGGGTAGTTTGATGAGAGTTTGGTTAGGTTCTGATTATGGGATCCGTGACAAAGTAACACAACTTTCAAGAAACAAGCCTACTCCTTTCTTAAAGGCCGGCAACGCATCCGTGATTACTCTCGTGTCGCAGGTGTCCATGGGCGACGGTGATCACTTACCATCAGGTGACCCGCATGTTTCAGTAAAATATATTTATGTACACTAAAAATGGAAAAATAAAGTAAATTTTCAAAAAAAAGAATTAACCGACTTCAATATTAATCAGACGCATAAAAATAAGGCACTAAAAACTGCTACCAAGAGATGTATTGGAAGTCGGTGCCAACCGAAAATCATATCATCTACATAGGTACAAAGGCACCGACTTCAAAAGCATCTCTTGGTAGCACACATATTCATATATTTTATTCAATTTGGCTAATTTGATAAACTATTTATTTTCTGGTTTTTAGTGCCTTATTTTTATGCCTCTGATTAATATTGAAGTCGGTTATGTCATTTTTTTTAAATTTACTTTTATTCCTATAACTTTCGGATTTTGATTTGTATATAGTTTTTACTTTTTTACTATGTACGTTTTAACATTTGAACACAATATTGGCCCATGTTAAAATATGGTTCAAGTTAGATCATCAGACATAAAATTACTTAACGAGAATTAAGGATTATGAACTAAAAATGAACACATAATAGAAAAAAAAGTTATATTATAGAAAAAAAATTGACACTGGCAAATGCTTCTGCGGAGCCAAAACAAGAAAACGAAGAAGAAAATAGAAAAATACCCTTTTATCAAAATTATTTAATTACTATGTTTTCATTTATTATTTTTCTATTTTTTTTAATGTTTACTTAAAAATTTTCAATATTTAATGTAATGTAAATTAATTTTTAAATATTATTAATAGTGTAATTATATATGACAAAGCGTAGTCAATTTTCAGTCTAGTATGCTTTTAAGTTACTTTATTACATTATTCATCGGACTGTTCACTGTTCCAATTTTTTTTATATCATAGGAGGCAAACGAGCAGGTGGGTCACCCGATGTTAAGTGATCACCACCGTCCATAGACATTAGCAACACCAGGAGAGTCGCAAGTGTGTTGCTAACCTGTGTTGAGGGATGGGTGGGGCGGAAAAGAAAGGCTCTCCTGAGAAGGTGAGGAGAAATGGGCCTCCGACGTTCTCACAAACCAAACGAAACGAAACAATGCAATCATTGTTACTTCTAAAAAAAAAATCAAAAATTCTTTATTCAGTTTAGGCCCTAATAAGGCGCTTATGAACGTCAAAAACTACCACCGGTTCGGAAAACAACTCAGCCATCGAGAAGAACCGGCAAGAAACTCGACCAGGTACATTTTTTTTACATATATTTCCAATACATCATACAATAGCTTATAGTGGATATAGCTTCACATCGGTTATCTGTGAGAGGGTGGTACTATCCTGGACGAGCCGACCCACTTTGTTGGAAATAATGCTAGACAGTACAATGTTTCGAGCTGTATATTGTTGAAAATAATCAGCATTATTAGGCGAAAGGAGCTGGTGCTTCAGATGCGAAGACACACAGGTGGCCTGAATGGTATCCTTAATAAATATGAGCTTGTTTCTTACGCTACTCAAACGACAATGTACATAGGGTACATTTCATCCTGAAGAAAATATTCCTCACAACGGATATATTAAATCCACATTAATGCCAGCGAAGACACAAGCAAAATATAGAGAAATAAAGGGCAAAATATTTCTTTGCTCGTAGATATCATGTTGGCTGTATTAGAATAATATATAATCGCCTTATACATTTTCTTTTGAGCAGAGGCTGACAAGCCTATATCAGAGTAAGTTGAGACTAAACTTATCTATATAAGAGAATAAACACATGTACCTATATCCACGAAATCGGATTACAATCGTTCGAGCTTTGAACTGTACATTTTTTCCACAATTTTTTGTGAATACAATAATTTTTGTTCGTGTCCGGTTCCATACCGCATTGAATATACTCTGACACATCGGAAACGATACAGAAAAAATTGGGTGTTATGATTTGAATTTAATTTTGTGAATAAAAACTGTGACCGCGAACTACATCCGCGTGGAATTCTATGTATAAAAACATCTAGCGATCACATCGTCTATACATATAATAAAAATGTAAATGTAAGGTGTCTGTACGTTTTCAATTTTCATGAAAAAAAGGTTGTAGGTATTAGGAATAAACAATAAAATACATTTCACTCGTTTTTACTATCTGCCTGTCTATATGAACAAGCATAATTACAAAAATACTGAGTTCACAATAAAACCTCACCAAGAAAATCATAAAGCATATTCTCGAGAATAACTTAGTCTGTGTTTCAATAAAATCGGTCCACTCTATCGAAGGTTATTGTAATTTGATTGACGGTTCGAGTTGTGTACGAGAGAAGACTAGTAATCTACGAGTATACTAATATTAAGAACACACAAATCTCAGGAAATACTGGTCCGATTTGAAAAATTATTTCAGTGTTAGATAGCTCATTTATTGAAGAACGCTATGGGTAAGTATAAATATATCATCACGCTAAGACCAATAGGAGAGGCGCACTGATGAAAAATGTTTCAAAATCGGTTCTTTTTCCTTCTTGAGAGGTTCCGGTGCGTGTTAGCGTTAGGCTAGTGAATTATAATTGCTTTAATTTATTCCTACAAATCACGGTAACAGAAAACGTATCTACATATATTTGAGCAGTAGTACATTATATTTGGATACAAAATTATCTTTATTCTTTTGTATGTACCCTTGACAATGTATATCCAAAAATTCATAACGATTGCTTGAGTAGTTAGGGATACAAGTGTAATTAACAAACAAACACACTTTTTTATTTTTAATATTAGTAAGGATGTTGATAAATAATTGTTTGTTGTCTTCAATACAAGGAAAAGAAACCGATTATTGTGAAAAACTGTTGGTTGGATTATGGGTAGACAAGATTAATGAATTTTATAAGAAATATGAGGCACATATATTAGAATTATACCCATTATTAAGGATATATTAATTTTATATGAAAGTATTTCCTACTACTATGTTTCTTATAGCTTCTTATCAGATGTATTTATGGTAGCATAGAAAATTTATGTATTTTATTTATTTAAACATTTTTTTTTAAATTACAATTATGAACATTAGTAACTAGTTGGAAATTGTGTTGCTGTTACTATCAACCACTTCCCCACATGTATTTTTAACAATTTTTTAATAAGGACACAATTTAGAAACTTATAGGTTGTAGAGCCACGCTGAAGCTATTATTGGTTTCAGCATGAATGGGTCGGCTCGTCCGGGGTAGCATCACCTTCTCACAGAATACCGACGTGAAGTAACAGTGTTTGCATTGTTGCATTTCGTTCGGTCCGTGAGATAGCCGGAGACCCATCTCCCTTCCCATTCCCTCTCCTCTCCCTTCCCTTTTCCTTTCTCTCCATTCCCCCAAACACAGGCTGGTAACGCACTTGCGACTCCTTTGGGATTGCTAGTGTCTATGGACGGCGGTGATCGCTTAACAACAGGTGACCCGTATATTCGTTTGCCTCCTATATGATATAGAAAAAAAAAAACGAGTGTTAGAATGTACATCTATAAATCTATGAATTAATTATTTTTATAACGGTACAGTGTGTAGTCGTATCCAATGTCCCACTATGAAACTGTCCCAACTGTCTGCTATAATATTCGTATGCATAGTACAATACTACAAATATTAAATTAAAAGTAAATTACCAAGCAAGAGTGTATGAATATGTGTTTAACTTTGCGATTTCACTTGCGTTAATGTAGAGTGTATTCTCTGTGAAGAGTGCATTTATTTTGAATGAAATGTAGGATATATGTCCTTATTATACGGTTGATAATATGTATGCAAAATTTTATGATGATTGGTCGAGTAATTAAGGTGTAAAACGAAGCAAACTCAAATTCGCTAAATAATGTTAATTAAGATTATGTACAATATGTATTTATGTGTGTCGATTGCACATAATATAACTAACATTTTTAATAATCCTAGTAGTTCACCAGATTAGGCCTCCCTCGGTAGCGGCTTAAGTCTAGGTTCGATCCCTCGGTAGGGTGCCCTTGAGTGCGTTACTTGCGCGATACAGTGACACAAAAATTTACATCACTACTACAACTCTACACGATCACCCTACACGCTTACACATGGAAGTGGAAGGGTTTTATTTTGTTCCCCTTACCGAACTGAAAAACCTCTAATTTTCCGATAATAAATATATGGAGGGGTTGTAGAGGCGTGTGTGCTTGGTACACATATGCGTCTCAACAACTCAAACATATATGAATAGTTAGCTAGGTTAGCTAAGATAGGTCGCGAGTTTGCATGTAACAGGCAACAACTAAGCCGAGGTTTGCCGTGCACCCTTGACCTAGTTGCCCAAATAAAATCGGCTGAGTGCCTTAAGCGCTCGCCTTAGTAGTCCGGTGAAGCTGTTAAGACTCTGCTAGGTCAATAGCGTAGTCAGTTCGAGAAAAAAGATACAAGTTTTACAGTTTTTTTTTATAAGTTAGGTTCCATAATCAGTAGATGGTAAAGTGTCTCATGATAAAAACAGTACCATCAAAAAACAAAGATAACACCGAAAAATGGTCAATTCATCTCCAGTTATCGCTGTCGTTCGATGTTGTAAGCCCC
>JACEII010000049.1:2045594-2099090 GCA_014332785.1 Antheraea mylitta | reverse complement strand
TATAACCATAATCATTACGCCAGCCCACGGCGTATTGGTGATTTCAAACTCCGATAAATCCACAGATCTATTTGGCCCATATATGGTGATATTATAATAACATTTATTGAGTTTTAGTTGCCCTCGCGATGTTCCTTTCTCCTTAGTCGATAACATTTCCAATTTATATTAGTAAATGTACCTGAATTTCGAATAATTCTATGGTACTTGCCGGGTTTAGACTAGCGGAAATTCCATCGGTCAGATCCCTTGACAACTATGACTATCATTGTGTGCATGTTAATTGCGATCCATTTGGGTATAGATCCCTTGCTCTGCATTCTCGCCTTACCACTCTACACATAAAGTGAACACACTTAAATAAATTCGTTTTAAATTACATTTATTGTTTTACATTGTATACACAAAAGGAACTTCGAGCAATATTAACGCCTGTTGTATTTCAGTAATCTATAACAATTGTTGAACATTTCGCCGACGTACCGTGGCTAGATTTATCGATATACTAGAAAAGGAAAAAGAAAAAATGAATTATCACCGTCCAATTATTGAGTTAAGCGTATATGAGTCTATTTATATATTGTAGTTGTAGCTAGCACGTGTTCAATTATATATTATATTTGTTTTTGGATAGATTTGATAGGTTTTTTTATGTAAGACTAGCAGGTCCGGCAGATGTTGTCCCGCCCTGATTTTAAAATAGATCCTTGACAAATCAGGTATATACCAAAACCGTTTCCATGACTCACTTTATCTACTGCTGAAAACCGCATGATAATCTGTATTGAGTTTATCAGGAACAGATAGATAGACACACAGACGCGGCAGGGAACTTAGTTTTATACTATGTAATGAAGTTAATTAATTAGTATATTCATACTAATGTTTAATGGTTCTTGGAATTTGTAGCTACGTCTCAATCTTCAAAGTACCACAATCTTGAAGCCGGTTTCAATAGGCTAGTACACTAAACGAATGAATTGCAAGGCTTTATCTGCCACTGTATCTTTTTTATCACAGTTGTATCTTTCATACTGAGCACTGTTACTTTGCGACGGAGAATAATGCTTCAATCCTTATATGTGTTCACAATCGTCTCACTGATATGGCAAAGGTAAATAATGGTTAGCATGTTGATAAACCACATCAATTAATGTTGGTTTGATCTCTAGTTAATGAGCCAGAACTTCCATTGATAGAAAACATCGCGATAAAACTATAGTATGCTGGTAGGCTTTGTCTAAGTCCATGATTAGCTGCCACTTTCAAGTAGGAATCCTACCAAGCGTATATTAGTGTATTCCGGCAGCTACGTTTGAGAGCTAGTCCACCTTTAGCTTTGTTTGCGCCTTTTCAGGCAACATATGTCGGCTTGAGTAAATTAAAATACTTGCGTCTCCTTATATGCGTTTTAATGTACGTTTTACAATTGACTGTTAATGTGTTACCGTTAGTAACGGACCTGTAACGGCCTTTTAGCTTCGTCCCGATTGGTTCGTTTTAGCCGATGTCGCGTTCCTGGTGTCACCGTGTCGATTTGTAGCGTGAACAAGCTTTAACATAATTACCACCTTGAATCACATCGATGTTTAACGTCAGTTGC
This sequence comes from Antheraea mylitta, assembly GCA_014332785.1. NCBI lineage: Eukaryota > Metazoa > Arthropoda > Insecta > Lepidoptera > Saturniidae > Antheraea > Antheraea mylitta. The sequence continues at coordinate 2,097,487 of JACEII010000049.1, read as the reverse complement.
GGTTACGATTAATCCCCAAAACCTAAATAATCATGCCTATGTCACATGAGAATTACATACAGGCTGAGAGTTTAGACAGTAGCAATATGTATGGAGGATACTATGCACTTGATTCTGGTTCTAAGTCAATTTAAAATATAGGTGTTTAACATTTGACCTAATTATCTAGAAAAATACAAAAATTATACGAAATCCTCTACGCGTCTATATTAAAGCAAAGTGTCAATGACCAACGGGTGATTTCACTTTCTCTTGAAAGTGAACGTGGGAACGACATGAACAAAACAAAAGGGTTTATTGTCCGTTTCATTATCGAAGGTTATTAACTCCGGGTCGCCCTTTGCAGCTTTCAGCACCAGCTATTGCACCTAGGTTTATTACGTTTGTGTTAATACTTTTCTAAGTCTTAGAACAAACTTTAACTTATGTTCACCTTTTTAGTTATTAGTACTTTTTTATATAATTATTTTATATGTTAAATGTGACTATCAACTATCGTCCCTTGGAATATTGTAAGCGACTATACTAACATCTTATATATAACTAGCTGTTACCCGCGACTTCGCACGCGTTTTTTGAATGTATTAAATAAATTTAAAATTGTTATTACATGTGTAAATAATAATAATACTCTTTCAAAAATATTTGTACGTATGACACGCACATCATCTACAGTAACAGCTAACATGTACATTATATATGTGAATACTAATAGTGTATCGAATGGGATGGGATTTATCATAAGCCACATAGCTGGAACTTTAAACTACTATCTATAGATCACCCTCAGAGCTCACTTACACTATATAAGAAAGTAATGAAAAGATTAAGCTATATATTATCGAACAATATGTGTTCAATCTTTTATTATATAGATATAATATCGGGTATCGTCTGCTGAGCTCGCTAGCTTAAAATAAAATAGCTAATTAGTTAGTTATTTGCCCGTAAAATTCCCGTTCAAATATTACTTGTAGTCCGTTGAAGCTGATAAGACCTTGCTAGGTCAATAGCGTAGTCATTTCTAAGAAAACAAAACCGTTCATATAGGTCCAGCTGTTTCGGAGATTACCCGGAACAAATAAACAAACAGATATATCGACAGAATTTAAAAAAAAAGTTGATATATGTAGCACCGCAGATAAATGTATTCATCGAAAAGTATTTATTTGAATATTATATACACACGCTTTATTCTTATAATACGTAATATATCACAAACCAAAAATTGGAAACAAAACTAACGTAGAATAAACTTTTTGAGGAGTTTTTGACGGGATTTCAGTCTGTTATGTAGGGAATTTTATATTTTATTCATAATTTTGTGTTATTTGACTCTATATTATGTTAAGTTGGCGGCTTTTTATGTAATATGGTTTGTTTATTATGCATAAGTGAAATAAATGAAAAATAATACCACGGAGCATGTATTCTGGGGTCTTAAAAATTAAGAAGATAAAAATTTACGAAATATTATATAGAAGATTTGGCGCTTATATAAAGAGAATCCATAAGAACTACCTATATTGACAATTTCAGAATTGGCAGTATGGATTAATTCCTTCGCCTGTATTGTGATGGACGAATATTATTACTACTAACCTTTTAGAATAGCAGCACAAAAGAGACTTTAAAAATGTTTGCGATAGCAACGTAACTACTTATAATCAAAAATTAGAATTAAAAATAACCTAGAATAAACTTTTGAACAGGAACACAAAATAAACCCTAATAATATTTCCGATAGAATGTTATCATGTTACCATGGCAACGCATATAATACTGACACTGACACGCAGTGGATACTCTAAAAATAGCCCGATTTTGAGACATTCTTCATTAGTGCTCCGCTCCTATTGGTTTTAACGTGATGATATGTAACCTATAGCCATCCTCGATAAATGAGCTATCTAACACTGAAAGAAATTTTCAAATCGGACCGGTAGTTCTTGAGATTAGCGCGTTCAACCAAACAAACAAACAAACTCTTCAGCTTTATAATATTAGTATAGATAATAAAATTATTATTAACGCGGTTATGGATGTGTTGTCACAGATTACCACAGATTCTTTTGTTTTAAATTGAATGACGTTGACATTTGTTAGCGCGGTTATCGATGTGGTGTCACAGATTACCACAGATTTTTTGTTTTAAATTGAATGACGTTGACATTCGTTACGCGCGTTTTTTAAAATATGCAAAATTAAATGTATATTTTTCAATCTTTCTCAGAGATTTTCTTAATATTTGTTTCCGTAAGAACCTTGTACAGAGTATTAGAAAACTACAAAAAAAAAATAAGCCAAATCGGTCAAGCCGTTTTCATGTTATGTCGTGACAACGGAAAACGGGTTTCATTTTTATATATATAGATAAGCTCCTAATATTAGAAATTATGTAACAGTGTATTAAAAAAGGAATCTATATAAATTCTGGAATGATATACCAAATCGGTTTATTTGAAAATGAATTACATTTAATTGTACTGCCGAAAAAGAGAAATGTAGCTCGACACTCCAATAAACCCGAGGCAATCTTTGCCCTTAACTTTAATTGGAAAGGCCATAGATGTCGTTACCAAAGGAAACAGGCAAAAATATTCACCATTTCGCTCGTATCGAGTTACGGAAGGCTGCGAGACTTACAAATACAATATTTTAAAGTAATAAATTGCTTTTGTTTATCTTTATATATACATTTCTTCTGTACTTGTGTATGTCACTGAACTTCTCTTAAACGGAGGGACCGATTGTGATGAAATTTTGTGTGCGTGTTCCAGTGGATCCGGGAATGGTTTAGATTCACAATTGGATCCGGTAGGTGGCGCTACGGTTGACTTTTAAGACTTTATTATTATTAAGGCAGGACAACGTCCGCCATTAGATTCACAATTGGATCCGGCAGGTGGCGCTACGGTTGACTTTTAGGACTTTATTATTATTAAGGCAGGACAACGTCCGCCAGGACCGCTAGTTCATTATAGATATTTTAAGCGAAGATGACTTAGTTTAAACCGTTTTTAGAGATCGCGTCGATTGACGTAGGTTTGAATCCTTGCAAACAAATCGGAAATTTTGGTGAAAGAAATCATCATATTGAAATTATAGCTTGATGGTAGGCCTTTTTTAAGTCCACCTTCCGCTAGCTATCATCATCAAAAAAATTAAATACTGTGTGTGAAATTTTATTTCCGTACTAGGAAAATAATCAAATATTTCTTAAACTGCAGCTACTGTCTTAAAACTACATATGAGTAAGTTATAAATTAGTTTAAACCGAAACAGTTTGCGAGCAGAGTAACTTAGTCAACAACAATGAATAAATATATCACTTGTGCCTCAAGGGTTAAAAGCGATTACATTTTAAGGGATGTAGGATTTAGTAGGATATAGCAATTGTCTGATTGGATTGCGATTACAGGCATACTAGATTTAACACCCACCTTAACATGTCGCAGTTCCGGGAACAGTCGATGTAAATCCAGTAATCAAACAAAGTGGTAAGGATCCGTACGCAGGGTTACGATGGAGAAGCGAATGATTGTAAACCCGCAATAAGTGCGACTAGCCATTATATATTCAGCTGTTGAGAAACTTGTAGTCAGCTATGACTTATTTATCTCTTATAGGTTAAAGTTTGACCACAGTCTTCCCTGATATTAAATGACTATTTGATCTAAAAAGGTAAACACTTTAAACTTAGAAGGTTACTGGCTTTCAAAAATTGATGGAATATATATATACAGTCCTTTCCAATCATTTTGGGCACTCTGATTATAACCGTAATGTCGGCCTTGACTATAATATCATCAAGATTTTAATATAAAACAAAGCTAAACTATTATTATACGAGTTTCAAACTGGTATTGTTAAAATTAGTTGTCTCGATATTATACGTATTATTTATTTCTTTATAGTTAATAGACAAGTAGCATAATTGCTAATACGTCTATATCATACTGTGTCGAATTTTTTTGTCGGGTTGTGGTCAATGCAAATGTTCATTTATTAAAGTGAGTTTATTAGTGCGGAGCCAGTTGTCGAGTCGGTTTTTAAAAGCATATACAGAATTAGCCAACACTATTTCGTCAGACAATTGGTTCGAGTTTAGTACCACTTTATTACTGAGGAAATTGTGGGCAATTGTTGTGTGTGAAAATGTTTGACTTAATTTAGTTTGATTTCCTCTTGTAGCTCTTGCTGTATCTATATTGTATAATAAGCCTTAATACCTAAGATTGTCTTCAGAGCGGTCATAAAGTTAGGTGCGGGTATCAGGTGCTTGGTGACAGATGTTCATATTAAGGCTGATAGCTTAGAAAGAGCCTTATCCTCGTTTCCTACCACTTGTCGATGGATTGAATATGGCTCGATGAGCGCAGATGCAAGCGAATCAGATGCAGAGTCACTTTATTATCACAATACGTTAACACACAAGAGTCACAATACGAAAAGATTATACGAATAACAGTTTGTAAAGATCAAGTATCATACATACATATTTCCAATTAATTTCATTATCAACATAACCGACAAATATAGATTAGCAACATTGTTTGTTGAGCCTCCATTGTAAATTATGTCCAACACCTTTTATGGCAAACAAAGAATACTCCAACGTAAAAAATATGAATAGACAGTTGATATTTTTATGATAATAGGCTTTATAACTATCTTAGAACTGTTGTACAGGATGATCCGAGTTCCTATGACAACTATTCATCAGACACGACGTTAGTGATTAATTACTGACTGATTCAATAACATGACACTTTGGGACTTTGTAGTCCGGTGAAGCTGTTAAGACCTTGCTGAGTCAATAGCGTAGTCATTTCGAAAAAAAAAAAAAAAACACTTTGGGGCTTACGAGTATAAGTCCCTTGTAGTAAGTTTTTTTTAAGTTTATGGGAAGCAAAACTTGCGATAGAAATACGTATTCATCAGCATTCCCATATTTATTTAGATCTATTAGCGTATAGGGCATAATGCTTCGCATAGTGCTTTTTGTATTGCAATTTAAGCAATAAGAAATATTGTAGAATTATAGTAATGCATTTTCAAATACTTTGGTAGATACTACATGTGGTCACTCTTAATTTAATTGTAATATGCATATAACCTTCACGTAATTGCAAGCAATAGTTTCACAAAATCACAATTTGATGAACAGAATAACAGCGCATAAAACCGAATAAAGAAATATTATTTTTTATAAATTCGATGTAGATCTAACTTTCTTCTTTCTTTACATACTAGTTGATTTTTGTGATGTTTTCTTGTGAAGACGTGGCTATTTCAGGGAAACTACGTATTTCATTTTTTATTGCAACTTTTTCCTTTCTATTTTGCTTCTTTTTAGCATTACTGATAAGCCGATATGGAAACACGTAAACTAGTTACTACTCTGAAAAATCCCGTCAGTAAAATTCTTAAGAAAATAGGTGGTTGTATAAACAAAAACCTCAATTTAACTTATATATACATTTTTAAAAAAGATGTCACGAGAACAAGGTTGCGCCAGCTTCGATCCACGCATAGCCCAATAGCGGCGTTCAAATGACGAAGGTTCAACTACCGACCCCTGTCAAGAACATTCGAGACCAGAAAAAATGTAACGGATAACTAATAGAAATCATCTCCCCGGAACAAAAGTACACGTTTCAAACAACTAACGTAAAATGGTTATGCTGTGACTGTGGATATAGTTTTATTACATATTGCTTGTATTTTTTTGGCATAGTTTTACACTATATAGGTTGGTATTTAGACCACAATCTTACTTAATATTACAGGTAAAATTCTTACTTAATTAGAGTAGGTAATAGTGCAAATAAATTGCTTAGTTATCTGGTAGAGTAAGGCAGAAACTTTTATTAGTTTCAGCATGAATTGGTCGATTCGTCTGGGGTTGTGTCACCCTCTTACAGAAAACCGACGTGAAGTAACTTGCATTGTTGTGTTTCATGCGGTCAGTGAGAGCGCCGGAGGCCCACTTCTTCTCACTTTCACCCTCTCTTCTTCCCTTTCTTACCCCTCCCCCCCGCTCTCAATACAGACTGGCAACGAACTAGCGACTCCTTTGGTGTGTCAAGTGGGACGGTGGTGATCTACTACACCACAACTATAAAAGCTCCGATTATTTTATTTGCTTTCGAAGATTTTCCGTGCGACTTTATCATTTCTTATATTGGGTATTTCATTTCTAGCTTATCAGAGTTTGTTGTAGCAGGTTGGTCGATTTAATCAAAATATTCTCCTGCGATTCCTGTTCAGTTTAACAAAAAACGTCTGTGAATATTAGACAGTCTTAATCATCATAAACATATCTTCCTTATCCAAATGTAACAATGTATTTCAAAGATGTCTACAAGTTTTTTAAATATCGTGTATAATTCGATTTAATATTATAATAGCATTTATCATTGCCGTTCTATTGATTGCTCCGATTCAGTCTGATACATTGATATATTTTACAGTCATTTCAAATACTACATATTTATAATTACATTGAATCTAATTATACGCATCTATTACACATTTCATACAAAACTCGGAATCGGAATTTTTCTATCCATTTACTTAGTAAAAAAATGTATAAATTTTCTAAGGTTCTTTATACTTCAGACTGCAGTAATTACTTATTGAAGCATATAAAATACTCGAAAAGGGATACGAGTTTTAAAAGACCTTATTATGAGTGAACTCAATTTCTCAAAATGTGTTAATTGAACTATTAATTCAGATTACTGTAATGATTATACAGCAGAACTTAAAGGGAAAAACGAAAGAATTGGAGACAGGATTTTAGTCCTAAAAATAGTTTTGACTTATAAAGGTTTACTACAGATACATTTTCAACTTGTAGAGAATTAGATTCTATTTTGTTACAGAGATAATGTTTAAAGGTATTTTTAATAAAGTATGTATATATTGACAGCAATATTCTTAATATTTTGCTTCGAAAAATTGTTAATTTAAAATCAATGAATTCTGAAATTAGCAAATTCAAATATTGTTATGTTTTTGACACAAACAAATATATCTTTACCTAAAGTTAGAGATGGTCAAAAATCAATGAAATACCGTCTAGATCAGCCATACTCAACCCGGGGCCCACGGACCGCATGCAGCCTTTGGTCTTTGTAGTTGACCCATCCGATTATATTTTATTTTTAATTATTTTAAATTTCGTGTCCATCAGAAAAACTATGTGCACGCTGAGTAAATTAAACAGATCCCAGATAACCCGACAGCAATGTGTTCCTTATGACATAAGGATTATTATACCAGGCTTGTTTTATTGGACAACCATTTTTCACTATATTAATACGTTATTAATATGACATTACGTTTTTTTATTTAATGCCTAAATATTTGTATTTTGCGGCCCGCGACATCAGGAGTGAAACGTGTTTGTGGCCATTCTAAGAAAAGGTTGAATACCACTGTTCTAGATCAATACTGATTATTTACACTTTCCGAGGTGTCAGATTTTGGGTAATGGAGATTTTGGGATTTAAAAAGAAGGGACTAAGAGTTTCGAGTTAAAGAGATTATCCAGTTTTCGAGGTTCGATGTATTTAAGTCACATTGTTCTATTAAAAGTGTAAACAACCAAAAATATAAATCGATTTGTTTTAATCATACCATTCAAGATTCAAATAAACTGAACTCGTATAATATACGAATTATTTCAACTGACCCTATACAGTTTCCGGCAATATTTGTAAAGTCAGACCCAGTTCGGTTCACCGCGAACACAGTCGCTAATAACGTCAATTGAAACTTTTCTTGTTTTGTTGAGTCCTCGCCCACAACAAAGTTAAGCCCGCATTCACAAACGTACGAATGTTAGCGTGTAGAACACTTGCCTTCTCGTTAATAAGTAAAATGTTCTATATCACAAATATGCATATATTAGTTATAATTAATGTAGGTATTTATATATCACAAATATACTTATATTAGTTATAATTAATGTAGTTATTTATGTATATGTATATATAGCTAATTAAAAGGTACGTGGTAGCGCCACGATGAAGCTATTACTGGTTTTGGATGAATGGGTCGACTCACCCGGGGTAATACCACCTTCTCACAGAAAACTGACGTAAAGTAACATTGCTTACATTGTTGTGTTTCGTTAGGGTAGTGACAGTGCCGGAGGCCCACCTCCCATGCCCTCACCCCTCCCTCCCCTCTTCCCCATACCCCTCCCCCCAAACACAGGTCGGCAACGCACGTGTGACTCTCCTGGTGTTGCAAGTGTCTATGGACGGTGGTGATCACTTAACATCAGGTGACTCGCCTGTTTGTTTGCCTCCTATGACATAAAAAAAATTAAAGGGATAGACCAAATAATAGGCAAAACACATGCAAAATTTGGCCTCAAAGTTACGTTTTTTTTTTTCGAACTGACTACGTTATTGGCCTTACTAGGCCTTCACAGCTTCACCGGACTAGTAAGGCGAGCGCTTAAGGCACTCAGCCGATTTTGTTTAAGTAACATGCTCAAGGGTGCTCGGCACACCTCGGCTTGGGCTGTTACCGGAAATAAACCGATTTGACCTAGCTAAACTATGCTAAGCTATACATGTGTTCATTTATGAATCATGCAATTAAAATTGCATGATTTAAAAACACAACTTGTAAATCGGAAAGAAACAAACTAAACTACTCGATTCAGTTCGAATAAGGGAAAAAAGTAAACCCTTCCAGCAGTTTGTGTAAAGGTGCATGTCTGAATATCTGTGTGTGTGTATAATCGGTGTGGTGTGTACTGTATCGCGATAGCAACACCTTTGTGATCACTCAGGTAATCTCGAGCAAAGATGCTGCCGAGATGACGCGACGTATGTACGGGAGTAAAACGTGAGGGCCCTGCCTCGTGACGCACGAGGAAGGGGTCCGTGACGTGGCCGGCCACGTGAATTGAAAAGATCAAATTTACAGATTAAACGAACGGCGCCGGCACCGGTATCTAAAAATAGAAATAACGACATTGTTTATCGATTTTAGGGGAAGATAGATATAAACACGCGAGGTTACTCTATCTTATATCGAGAAAAATTATTATTATTTCGAGAAGGCGGCGCGGCGCGCGAGCCTTTGAATGGTAGCCGCGATGACGGGAAACTTCGCGATCGCACGAATAGGGCCCTGTTTTGCTGACAGTTGCTTCCGATGAAGCCACGAAACCTAGCGAGTTCAGCTTCTAAAACCCGAATTTCACTATGAGAGGCCACACCCGGGCCTGAGGAGGGGAGCGGGGCTGGGGAAGACATTAAAAACCTCCCTGCCAGAGGGGTAGGGGGGCGTGTCTTTTGAATTTAGTGGACTCCGGAGTCTGGACTAAAAGTAACACAAAACTAAAAAGAAATGTTTACACTTCGCACAGCTGCGTTTCACGGAACTAATCGAATTTCAAAAGAGCAATAGAACAAGGTGCGTTTCTTGGAAGTAATTGCCGTTCCAAAATACATTTGTGTCGAGTGATGACTCACTCGACAGTACTGCGTTGTCAAAATAACCATCTGGCGTGTGCAAACAAATGCGTGCGTCCAGCGCGGCTGACGGATCGCAACTCCTCAAAGTTACGATGAAATCTGTGAGTTTTTAATCGATACATATAATAAAACACTTCGTCTCTATGTAACAGCGAAATGAAAAAAAAAAATCACTGATTGGGTATGAACGTATACACACTACTGATAACAAAAATGCAATTCTTAAAATTTTTGTCTGTCTGTCAGTTTGTTCCGGGTAATCTCCGAAATGGCTGGACCAATTTTGACGGGAATTTTACTAACAGATAGCTGAAATTACTGCGGGTGGCATAGGCTACTTTAAATTAGACTAAGTGATAACCGCGGCTTCGTCTGCAATGCTATCTCCAAAACGGATGGACCGATTTTCACAGAACTTTCACCAACAGATAACGGATACCATAAAAAGTAATTTAGTATATTTTAATTTAGACTAGCTGTTAACTGTGGCTTTGCCCGCAGTACTATCTCCAAAACGGTTAAGTAGATCTTCACGAGACTTTCACTGACAAATAGCTGACCTTATAAAAAATAATTTAGGCAATTTTAACCGTGGTTTCGTCCCCAGTGATATCTCTGTAACGGTTAGACCAATCTTTAGGAGACTTTTTCTGGCAGATAGCTAACTTTATAAAAATAATTTAGGTAATTTAGGTTAACCGTGTTTTCGCCCACAAAACTTTCTCCAAAACTAATAGACAAGATGTTCATGGTATTTTCATTGGTAGACGTGAACCTTATAAATAATAATTGAGGTTATTCTTTTTATTTTTTATACTACGCCGGTAGGAAACAAGCATGCGGGCCGCCTGGTGTAAAGCGGTCACCGCAGCCTATAGACGCTTGTAACATCAGAAGTGTCACATGCGCGTTGCTGACTCCTAAATAACCTATTAATTTTCCCATTGAAGTACTCCATACTGTAGTCCCTAGGAAACACTCAGCAGGAAGCTCATTCGACAGTCGGGTCGTTCGTGGAAGGAAACCTCTCTGGAACCGGACCGTCCGAGACCATTTCGGTTCCAATGTATGAGGATGAATTCTCTGCTGATTACGAGCGGTGCAATGGTAGAAAGTAGCTACAGGCATGATGTTAAACAATTCCTCGGAACACAACCCATTATACAAGCGGTAGAACACACATAAAGAGGCGACGTCTCTCCTGTGACTTAGTGGTTCGATACCGTTTGTATTTTGAACTAGCTGTTACCCACGACTTCGTCCATATGAAATTTAGCAAAAATATGTTGTTCACTGTAAACATGTGTGTATTTACCGCGTTTTAGTATATAAAATTTTACATATTTATTTATACATATGCAAGATTCAAGACGTCACCACATACATAGTTTACAATTTAATATAATAATAATTATTAGCAATTTTGAAGATAGAAGAGGTATTTCTAATAAGATATTAGACCATAAACTTATTGACAATATTGCACATTATATGATTATCTATTTTTAAGTCATTTTTTCATTAGTTCTTTGTACAGTGTAAGTGAGCACTGAGGTAGTTATATGGTTGGTTAATGTTCCAAATATGTTGGTTATGATAATCCTCATTAATTACACTGTTAGTATCTATATATCTAAGGTACACGTTACATGTTACTGTCAGTAGCGTGTGTGTCGTACTTACAATAGTTTTTAAAGAACATTTCTATAATTTTACATAGTTTCATAATTTAATAATTCTTTAATACAATTAAAAAAAAACGCGTACGGTGCTGCGGGTACAGCTGGTATATATTAATATTAAACTCTTTACAGAGATCGTATCAAGTGTTTGTTCTTGTTCTGTTAAGTTATTGTATCATCCATAAGCATTCATAAAAGTACCGGATATTTTTAACTGTAAATCAAGTAAATGTATGAGTGAGATAAATAAAACCATTACATCAAAACGCACTTCAGCTTTACAACACACTCGTAAGTGCATTGCGGTAATAAAGAAATTCTTCGCAAAAGCGAAGAAGTGTTCCTGGAGTCTTATACTGACAATTACGTAGATCTCGATAAATTGCAGTTTATACTGCTATAAAAGAATTGTGGTAATACTGTGCAGTTCAAATTAAATCCTATTGTATATTTCTGTACGACGTTGACGAAGCCGATATAAAAATATGACGTAACCTTTAGTATCTACTAGCTGTTACCCGCGGCTTCGCACGCGTTTTTTTTAATATATTAAATAAATTTAAAATTGTGATTACACATCTAGTGTAAATTACAATAACACTATTTCAAAAATATTTGTATCACACGCACATCGTCTACTGTAACAGGTAACGTGTACATTATATATGTGAATACCAATAGTGAATCGAATGGGATGGGATTATGATTATGATATATATATATATACATAACTGGAATTTTAAACTATATATCACCCTCAGTGCTCACACTATATAAGAAAATAATGAAAATATGAAGCTACACATTATCGAACAATATTGTTAACTTTTTTTTTTAATTTATATAAATATAATATGTCCATAGTGTCGATATAATTAAGTTATTATTATACCTTGCTATAATTTAAATCACATATAAACATATCACTTTCAATTATATTTATTCTTGGAGTCCAGTACAGCGCACGTCACACGTGCATGTTTACAGTGAACAACATATTTTTGATTAATTTCACACGGACGAATGCACGGATAAGAGTTTATCACTACATAGTGTAAAATAAAGTCCTATTCTACGTCTGTATATATGTCTGTTCGCAATAAGATCAAAAACTACTGAACACATCTTTATGTCGTATTCACCAATATATAAAATGATTCTTGGGCAAGGTTTAGGTATAGTTTGTCTTATTATCAGGGCGGGCAATGTCTTCTTAACCCGCTAGCTTAAATAAAACAGCTAATTAGTTACTTATTTGCCCGTAAAATTCCCGTTCAAATATTACTTGTAGTCCGGTGAAGCTGTTAAGCGTAGTCATTTCTAAGAAAAATACATTCAAATAGGTTCAGTCGTTTTGGAGATTACCCGGAACAAATAAAAAAACAGACATATCGATAGAGATAAAAAAAATTGTTGATGTTTGTAGCATCACAGATTGTATTCACCAAATATAATTTATTTTAAAATAAATTTACACTGACTTTACTTTTATAATACGTAAAATATCACAAATAAAAAATTGGCAACAAAACTAACGTAAAATAGAGATTTTGAAGAGTTTTTGGCGGGATTTCAGTCTGTCATGTAGTGAATTTTATATTTTTTTCATAATATTGTGTTACATGATTCTATATCGTGTAGAAATTGGTTGCGTATTATATAATATCGTTCGTTTATTTTGCATAAGTGAAATGAATGAAAAATAGAACCACGAAGCATTAATACTATGGTCTTGAAGATTAAGAAGATAAAAAATTACGTTATATTATGTAGAGGATTCGACCCTTATACCTTTACATTAACTTGGACATAGAAGAAAACTAACTATATTGACAACTTCAGAATTGGCAGTATGGATTAATTCCTTCGACTGTCTTATTGGACGAATATTATTACTACTAAACTTTCTGAATAACAACACAAAATAAACTTAAGAAATGTTTGCGATATAAACGTAACACGTATAATTAAAAATCGAAAACAAAACTAACGTAGAATAAACTTTTTGAATAGGAATACAAAATAAACCATGAAAATATTTTTGATAGAATGTTATCGCGTTACCATGGCAACGCATATAATACTGACATTAACACGCAGCGGAAGCTTCCAAAATAGCCCGATTTTGAGACATTCTTCATTAGTGCTCAGCTCCTTTTGGTTTTAACGTGATGATATGTAGCCTAGAGCCATCCTCGATAAATGAGCTATCTAATACTAAAAGAAACTTTTAAATCGGATCTGTAGTTCTTGAGATTATCGCGTTCAACCAAACAAACAAACAAACAAACTCTTCAGCTTTATATATTAGTATAGATATGGACGTTATCTTTAGTAGCAAATACAGTTACACTATTGTATATAGTTATGAATGTTTTCCCTTATCGAACTGAAATAGTTTAGAAAATTATCCGATACGAAATATATATAAAAGTTGTTGAGGTATGGTGCACATATAAGCTTCAACAACTCATATATATAAATATTTATGTGTATATACGAGACCTCCTAAGCGGTTTTCGCGGTGCTGTCTATAGAATTCCTTCCAAAACCTCTAGTCGATGCGCAAGTTTGTGTGAGTGTTCTGTTTTCGTAGTTTTTCGTAGTTTCCGTACTATCTCTCATATTCAGTGGTTAAGTGGTATGGATTGGGGGTTAAAGGGTATCAAAATAAATGACAATCGCGACTATCCGATCAAATTTCAAATTGGCACATTTTGAATCACACGTGCTTGCGTTTCTCTGCTCACATATCTTTAGTACACAGATATAATTAATTCATGTAATCATTCATTCAACAATGCTGTTCATATTAAATTCATTCTCTTTAGATGAAGGTTTTTTAAGAAGTACAATAACAGATAACTTCAATGTAAGTAAATAATATGCAAGAATAATCTACATCAAGTAACTGAAATAAGGTTTTATACAGATATTACTAGCCGTTTTCACTCGAAGTATTTCTGTCTAGTCCGATAGAGGTCGTAACGGCAACAGCTTGAATTCATTCATTGTAATTAGAAGAACTGAAGCAAGCCGTGAAAAAACTTCTAGCTTCTAATAGTTTGAAAACTTCACAAAGAAAGAAAGGAAATGAAGTTTTATAAAGTTAGAAGGAGTAATAATGCTCGGAGATTCCGTTTCAGGAAATTGTATATTACGTTTAGATGCAGTAATCCACTAACTTGTGTGTAATAAATTACCAATTTTTAATTATTTCTTTGTATCACTTAGTTTAATAATTAAAGATGCTGTGGAAATTTGCATGAATTTAAATATTGAGATTGCTTAATTACGTTACTTTTAAGGTTTATATTTTGAAAATGTAAAAAACGTACCAAATATGTTTTGGAGATTTAAAAAACTTAGTTGTCTAATAAATAACATACAGGCTGAATGTTTCAACAGTACCAATATTTATGAAGAATACTCTACACTCAATTCCCGATCTAAATTAATTAAAAATAGGTGCATAATATTTGACCTAATTATCTGGTATCCCAAAAATTATATACAATCCTCTACGCGTCTGTGTTACAACACAGTGTCAATGACAGTTGGGTGATTTCACTTTCAGTTGATAGTGAACGTAGAACTTTAGGAACAAAACAAAAGGGTTTATTATCCGTTTTATTATCTATAGTTATTTGTAGTATACCAGTAGTACCCATTGTAGCATACGTCACCGGTTACAGCGCATAGGTTTATTACGATTGTGTTTATACTTTTGAAAGCCTCAAAACAAACTTTAACTTAGGTTTTTTTGGTTATACTTTTAGTATTTATTTTGATATTATTACTGTGTATGTTGAATGTGACCATGAAGTGTCTGTCATATCCTAGAATACTGCGAATATTTAAGCTTTCACCTAGTATATTTAAAAATAAATGTGCACCATTTATTAGGTTACAATCGAATTTTACAGTTGGTAATTACAGTTACCATGAAACAAGATGAAGTATTTACTTATTATTATAGTTTTAAATAAGAATGAAAAGAATACACATAAAACATATCAATATAACATTTTTTTAGTTAAGTCCAGAGATTTAAAATCATGAACCTTAAGACGTAGGTAAGAAGAGAACATGTGCTCATATATAGACAACATTAGTAACAATAAATTGGAAGTCTGGCGATTGATTAGGCGACTAAAATACAGAAAAAAATTGTTGGAAATCCGGAATTAGATAAAACTGTCTGTTGTATGTAAATGTTATATTAGACACTTTTTCATAATTCAGAAATGGTTAAACTCTGTAATAAAATAAACATTTGCAATAAGAATTTGAGCTAGCAGTTTACAATATATATTACACTAGCCTCTGCCCGCGACTTCGCCCGCGTTTTCAAAAGGAAAAAACATCCCGATTTTGAAATATTTTTCATCTGTGCTCCGCTCCTATTGGTCTTAGCGTGATATATAGCCTATAACCATTCTCGATGAATGAGCTATATAACACTGAAAGAATTATTCAAATCGGACCAGTAGTTCCTGAGATTACCCCCTACAACGTCACAACATCACAACGTCACAAACTCAAAACTTTACCTCTTTATAATTATTAGTATAGATAATAGATATGCATGGAACTCCGTCCGCGTGGAACTTAATATAAGAAAATAGTGAATATATAATCATCACCATCAGATTTTTGTTTTCGAATTGACTACACTGTTGACCTAGCAAGGTTTTATCAGCTTCACCGGACTACTAAAGCGAACGCTTACGGCACTCAGCCGATTTTTTTTTTAATCTGTTCTTAGTCGCGTCCTCATTAAAATTGCAATAAATTTTTATAAAGTGAACAGATTTCAATAAAACTAAGACTTAATTGCTCGAGGATATGCTTTATGATTTTCTTGATGTTGAGGTTTTAGTGTGAACTCAGTACTTTAACAATGATGCGTGTTTAAAAAAGTCAGAGACAGTCATTTCTAATAATAAAAGAAAAATATAAAAAGTAGGTAGATACATACGCTTTCGATTTACGTTCTGGTTATATTTATGTATAGAATAGATTTAGTCTGAGTGTATGTGTGAACTATATAATATTTCCTTCCAAAGGCTGTAGATTTATTCCCACACTGATCCACGTTCGTGAAATATATACGTATCAATGAATTATTATGAGAGCGTTCGTTGGAGGTGATTGACACTCCAATCACGTCCTTTCAAGGTCTTTGCGCAAAGCGTATACTCCACAGAAAATGTACAACCAGTAAGTGTAGATACGATCTACCCCTCAATAAAATAAGCTATTAAAATCTATTATCATATTTTTTTAAAGATAAAAATATATCCTAATGGGAGTAGCCAGCAGTCGGAGCATTCAGCGGTCGAAATTAACATTAACACATTTTAGTTCATTTCGACCGCTGAATGCTTCTTTTCGTAAAACTCTGTAATACAAATATGCGTTACTATTTATGTATTAACTTCGCCCGCTGAATGCTCCTACTGCTGGATGCTACCACAAGAACAGATATTAGTTTTAATAATATCCGATTGCATTTTATCGATGCTATAATTTTTTCCATTAAAGGTTGTATTGTCAAGTAGTAACGCATACTCGGTTCTAGAACATTAAACTAGATTTTTTAAGCTATTGCATAGCTTCTATCGCGGGTCTTGAGCGTGGAGACCGAATCCGAAAATTTCGTAACGAAAAAACCTAACACCCCCCACTCTGCCTATCATGTAGCTCGGTCGAGCGTTCGCTTAACGTATATATGGTACGACTGTATGAAGCTCGCATGGATCGAGATTTTTTTTTTTTGAAATATATATACGCTATTGACCCAGCAAGGTCTTAACAGCTTCACCGGACTACTAAGGCGAGCGCTTAAGGCACTCAGCCGATCATATTTTGGCAACCAGCTCAATGGTGCAAGCCACACCTCAGCTTGGCTGTTGCCTGTTGCATGCAAAATCGCGACCTATCTTAGCTAACCTAGCTAACTATTCATATATGTATGAGTTGTTGAAACGTATATGAGTACCAAGCATACACGCCTTAACAACTCCTCCATATATTTATTATCGGAAAATTGACAGTTTTTCAGTTCGACAAGGGAAAAAAGTAAACCCTTCCACTTTTATGTGTAAGCGTGTAGGTGTGCACGTGTGTAGGGGTGACCATGTAGTGTATGTGATGTATATTTGTGTGTCACCGTATCGCACAAGCAACGCACTCAAGGGCTCCTACCGAGGAATCGAACCTAGGCTTGAGCCGCTGCCGTGTGAGGCCTAATCGGGTGCGGATCGAGACGAGCTGCTCCAAAATCGGACGAATACGTAATCAGCTGTTTGTGAGAAAGTATACTGGTGTATAGGTATTTATCATCTATGTACAACAGTGAATATCTATACTCGTATAATTTGTGTACAAAGTGTTTTCCTGAATAACCTACATGTATTGTAAGATAATAAAAATATTTTGGACAATATTAACTTCTCATTTATTTAATAAAAGAAAAAAGTTTGTTTTCTTATCGGTCACCACGCTCAAAAAGTGTAACTTGAATTAATATCAAAGAAAAAAACACAAAAGAAAAAAATACTGCATAAATAAAATAAATAAATAGTTATAATTGCATAAGTTAATAAAAAATGCTATGCAATAGCTTTACCGCGGCAGTCCCCGAGTGCCACACGTATTTTTTTTTTATTAAATAATCGGAGGCAAACGGGCAGCGTCCATAGACACTTGCAATACCATGGGAGTCGCAAGTACATTGCCTGCCTGTGTTGGGTGAGGGAGGATGGAAGGGAAGGGGCGAGGAAGAAGGGAAGAGGAGAGGGGGAAGGAGAGGTGAATTGGGCCTCCGGCGCTCTCAATGACCGATCAAAACGTAATAATGCAAGCACTGTTACTTCACGTTGGTTTTCTGTGAGTCGGGTGGTACTACCCCGGGCGAGCCGACCCATTCATGTTGAAACCAGTAATAGCTTTCGCGTGGCTCTACCACCTACAATAGAATCTTTCTTCAAATTAATTATAAGGCACTAGATTACACAATACAAACTAAGATTATTTTAAGAGGCAAGTTATCAATTATCTATAAGTGTATAAAACTTTATGATCATCTTCATTAACTTGTAAGAAACCTACTGCAGAGTATGTCCCGTACAGAATTCCAGTTCTTACTAATTTTGGCCATTAAAAAGGTACTGCCTAATGCTTAATAATAGCGTATTGTTGTCGTTTTTATAGTATATTTTATAGAGCATGATACTATATAGAGTA
This sequence comes from Antheraea mylitta, assembly GCA_014332785.1. Taxonomy (NCBI): domain Eukaryota; kingdom Metazoa; phylum Arthropoda; class Insecta; order Lepidoptera; family Saturniidae; genus Antheraea; species Antheraea mylitta. The sequence continues at coordinate 2,079,048 of JACEII010000049.1, read as the reverse complement.
CTAGCCTCTGTCCGCTCCTTCGCGTGGAATAGATACTTTGGGCTAACGCTACGCAGCGGAAGCGGAAAAATACGCCGCAGTTTACCCGATTAGGCCTCCCACAGCAGCGGCTCAAGCCTAGGTTTGATCCCTCGGTAGGGAGCCATTGAGTGCGTTGCTTGCGCGATACGGTGACACACAAATATACATCACCGCTACAACACTACACGATCACCCCCACACATGAAAGTGGAAGGGTTTACTTTTTTTTTCCCTTATCGAACTGAAAAACTCTCAATTTTCCGATAATAAATATATGGAGGAGTTGTTGAGGCTTGTATGATTGGTACACATATACGTTTAACAACTCATACATATATGAATAGTTAGCTAAGATAGGTCGCAATTTTGCATGCAACAGGCAACAGCCAAGCCGAGGTGTGCCGTGCACCCTTGAGCTGGTTGCCAATAGGAAATTATGGGCATAATCACCACACCAGCTCATAACTTATAAGCGATTACAAACTTCGAGAATTCACAGTTCTATATTTTTCCCACACACGGTGGTACTACAAGAACATTTCTTAAGTTCAGATTTCTTCACAATGTTTTTTTCTTCACTGTTAGCCGATAGTGTTACCAATTTAAATTAGTAAACGTACGCGAATTCCCAAAAATTCGTTGGTACATGCCGGGACTCGAACCTGCGGACATCTGAGTAATGTACCATTGACCAAGCCACTAGACCACCCCGAGTACTTATAAAACTGTAGGTGGTAGAACCACGCTGAAGGTTTTATTGGTTTCAGCATGAATGGGTCGGCTCGCTCGAAGTACTACCACCCGACCCACAGAAACACCGACGTTAACGTAACAGTGCTTGCACTGTTGTGTTTCGTTCGGTCAGTGAGAGCGCCCACCTTCCCTTCTCTCTCCTCTCCTCTCTCCCTGCTCCTTACCCATAATTTCCCCCAAACACAGGCTGGCAACGCACTTGCGACTCTTCTGATATTGCTAGTGACTATGGATGGTGGTCGGTCTATGGAGACTTAACATCAATTGACCCGCCTGTTCATTTGCCTTTTATGATAAAAAAACTAATCTTATACAATTTTTGGTACGTTAGTTTAGACATTATAACGGAACCGAATATAGTTTTGAAAAGTAACTTTTACACTACTAGATTAGTTTTACTATGGTTTCTTGTTAAAAAATCTTCAGGCGAATACTAATAAAAGAAAATCCCAGATTCGCTCTAACTGTATTGAAGAGTTATTCTTTGTAGTTACAAATTTGACAAAATAAAAACTTTCTGCGCAGAGATATGATATATAGAACTAATTTCTTACACAGTTCAATAGTCAAGTCATTTACATTAAAGGTGTCCGTTACAACATACTAACACATAATTAGATCTTACCTGACCTGACCTGGCCAAGACACTATAAACATGGAAATCGATCGATTATTAAAGTTATACTTCTTTTGGCGCGTTAGAGAAAAATGATGAGAATACATTTTTACGATGCGCGCGCACACCTTCAGGAAAAACAGACACTCCGAAGTTCGCTATAGTCAACATTCTGTTTCCTTGTATTTTGAATTTCTTAGTATTAAAACTTTCAATGTATTACATAATACCTTTTTATTGGAAAGGGTATATTCCGAAGTTGGTCCCATTTAAATTTGGGAAAAAAATTTCAACCCTAAGGGTATGAAAATCGACAATGATTGATTATTCACACACTGATTATATCTATTACCGCGCATAACTTAAGACATAATAGTCCGAATTAAATTATTATCCTTTGATTTGAAAGATTATACCCAGAAGTTGATCCCATATACATGTTAACATGAAAAAAGCAACCCCAAGGGTAGGAAAACAGGGCATGATTTATAATTCAACTTCTGAGTTGTGTATTACAAATAAATTAAGCATGTAGTAATTATTCTATTGTCAGTGTCGTTTTTTTTTTTACAAACGTAGAATAAGGCGAAAGATATTTTTTTTGAATAAAAGATTATTATTTTGTTACAATTTCTAACACGTGTACATAAGTACTCACACACTTTTTTTGGTTGTAAAAGCTATTCATTCATTAATCAAGTAATTTACTGGAGATTTTAAGTCGCGGCTCCGCACCGTTTCATAGATAGGTGTAATGTGTATATTACATACAGATGTAAAGTAATTTCTAGAACAGCGGTAACTAATGGAGAAAGAACAGTGTAACTTATATCTCTGATTATTTAGCTTCAATTAAATATTATCACGGAAGTTTGTAATTTAATCTGAATTGTATAACTGAAGTTTAAAAATTAGAACAGCTGACTAATTACAACCAAAGTAGTTAAAAAATTTAAAACTAAGTATGAAAATAACTTGTCCAGGAATGTGGATTTCTATGTCAATTAAATAACTAAAAAGAAGGCACGAACATAATTGTATTTTTTTAAATGTGTGTGTGTTAAATAGTATCAATTGAGTAACCTTTATGTGAAAAAATCCTGAATCTGTGTGTTCATAATCGTTTTACTTATAAAACGGCTAACCGATTTTGCTATTTTTTAATCTGCGATCAATCTCTTTTAATATATCAATAATTCCAAATTTACGGACTCGTAAGTATCTCGGAGTAAATGTTGAATTCGGTTTTCTTTATATTTATGTCGGGGATACGCTAGTTATCTCGTAAATTCATAGAATATTTAAAAGCAAATAACTACTAAAACGTTTACCCTTATTGGCATTGGGCACAGAGCAACTTCAACAAACCGAGTTTCGGTTGCAATCGGTGCCGCGCGTTACGTTCGACATAAATATTTGATTTGATCTCAAACCGCCGCGCCGCTCCGCGCCGTTTTACGCATCTGTTTTTTTAGAATATATATATGATGGTATCGTGGATGGCAGTATTCCGACTTACTTTGATTAATAGTTAACAGCTCAGTAATATTTAACACTTTGGAAACAAAAAAATATCTCTTTATTTAAAATTTCTATTGTTAATGTAGAAAAAAGTATTTACTTGGATCATTTGCAATTATTTTTACGTGGGGAAATCCCTTATGGATACCCACCCTCCCGGGGGAAAGGATGGGTTATGTCCGGTTTGCACGGACTAAAACCCCACGGTGTACCGACAGACCGTAGTGTTGGGGCGGCAAGGGATCGTGCTAAGCTATTCCCCTTAGATAGCCGCCCCAACGGTCCGCCCGGCGGAAGGTAGCCGCCGGGCTCCTACCTATAGAGAGGCAGCTGGGTACACACCAGCTGCCTCCCCTCGTCCGCCGGACCTGTGCAATGAGGGGATGAGCCCCCCGACTACATCCCCTCAGGTCCGGCTACAGTGGCAGGAGGAGTTGGGCAAAGCGCCGCCTCCTCCTGCCGGTCCTCCGTCGGCGAAGACGGTCACTGAGGGGATCCGCCTCGCGGGCCCTCTCCGCCGCCTCCTTTTGCGAGATGACTTCCTCGCAAAAGGAGGCCACTGCTCGCCACGCCTGCTCGCTGCTGAGCATGGACGAGACCACGCTCGGCAGCGACAGATTCTCTCCTACCACCACCGCTAGAGTGTGGCGCTCCACCTCCCACGCAGCACACTCAGAGAGAGTGTGTTGCGCGGTATCTTCCTCAGCGCCGCACTCATGGCAGGCGGCGGTTGGCTCCCTGCGAGCGATCCGGTGCAGGTACCACCCGAAACAACCGTGTCCGGTCAGCACCTGCACCAGTCTGAACGACAGGGAGCCCGATCTCCTCCCAATCCACTCACGCAGGACCGGGCGGACGGCGCTAACGGTGTGCGTTCCGAAGCGCGCGTCCGCCAGGTTCCGTATCCACCTCTCTATCGCCCCCTCCCGCAACACTTTCCTCCTACTCTCTATCTCTCTGGGAGCCGGAGGCTCCCCACTACGTTTCCTCGCCGCCGTAAATTCGTATACGGCAGCGAGAACTCCTGCCTCCAGCTCCCAAGGAAGGGAGCATAATGAGACTTCTTGAGATTAGTTAGCTTAACATGGATTGACTTATGGTTAACGTATAAACCTTGCGTGGGAATAGCTACGCCACACTGTGAACTTATCACGGTAATGGAGTCCAAACACTTACTCCCGAACAAGTAATGTCCCGAAAATAGGCAGCCCAGAGTAAATGAGAATATATCACCAACTTCCCTTACCTTGGACGATGAAACAGATGGGGAAAGGTCAGGGAGCCCGCAGCGAGCGATTAGACAGGTGGGGCCGACACCTGGCGGACGAGCGTTACGGAAGATTTACCATAGACGCCGTCCGCCCGGTCCTGTCGGCCTGGGTGAATAGGGGCTGGGGCTCCCTGACGTACCGTCTGGTGCAGGTGCTGACCGGGCACGGATGCTTCGGTTGGTACTTGCACCGGATAGCGCGCAGGGAGCCCACCGCCGCATGCCACGAGTACGGCGCTGAGACGGACACCGCGCAGCACACTCTCTCGGAGTGCGCCGCGTGGGGCGATCAGCGCCGCGCCCTGATTGCGGCGGTGGGGGACGATCTTTCGCTACCGGGCGTGGTTTCGGCCATGCTCGGCAGCGAGGACGTCTGGGCTGCTGTGGCCTCCTTCTGCGAGACCGTCATCTCACAGAAGGAGGCGGCGGAGAGGGCCCGGGAGGTCGATCCTAGAAGTGGTCCTCTCCTCCAAAGAAGAGCAGCGGGAGGGGCGAGGCGTAATGCCCGTCCCTCCCAAAATCGTCGCCAAACCTGAGGGTATGGGGCGGGGCCCCTCATCTCCTCGTTGCACGGTTGAGGCTGACGAGGGGAGGCTGCTGGTCGTGTACCCAGTAGCCTCTCTATAGTAGGGCGACGCCTGGCGTTCACTCGCCAGGCTGCCGCAGGGGCAGTTTCAGGTCAGTGAGCATGCTCGATCCCTGGCTGCCCCTTCCATGCGGCGAACGGTACACCGTGGGGTTTTAGTCCGTGCGAATTGGACATAACCTACCCTCTCCCCCGGGAGGGTAGCGTATCCGTTAGGGATTTCCCCACGTTAATAAAAAAAAAGGGATGACCTTCATCTTCCCAACGGTGGATGTATGTGAAATGAGAGCAATTGCGAAGTCCATTATACATGCAATGAATGCAGTGGCTTGAAATGGGAAACGTATATATTTCAACGCGCGTCTTAAAGGTTAGGTAATCTGTTTTAGTCATCACTGTTAAAAAAGTCGGGCAAATAAATGCCAAGTGGAGCGAATGAAATATGAAAGCAGTGTGTACTGTCTGACGAAAAGCTATTGAAGGAAACGTTTGGGATTTTAGACGCAAAGAGTTCGTCATAATCAAATCTTCAGAGCCCAATGACAGGTGGGTTTCTAATTATGTAATTCTTTACTAAAATGTTTTGCTTAAATGAAGTGTCCCACGATGTTAGAAAGACTGACTCTTTTATACATTTAGATAAATTTATTAAGTATTCGATGATAAACCATATTCATCAACATACAAGTGATAAAATAAACATAAAAAAATTAATAACATGATATTGTGATGATGAATCGACGTCGTTAATTAAAGTGTTCACCGCGGAAACAGGCAAACTGTAAATTAATTTCACACAAGAGAATCGGTACACAAAATAAACTGCCAAAGTTTAAATTAATAGCTTCACATATTTGCAGTTGATGTGGGTGTTCCGGATGCTACCTACCGCAAAACTTCTTTTGTAACACAAAGTTAGGTAATAAAACAAAACACCATACTTAAGTTTTGGACAAAAATGTAATAAGAAACTTTTAGTTCTCCTAATATGCTAATAAAATACTAATCAAATGTTCAAGATTTCTATAGTTTTTTTTCCTTTTACAATTTCACCTGATATTAATGACAATATGATCTAAAATGGTAATAGGTTAAACCATGAGGAGGATTGGCTCTCAAGAACAAATGGCGGAACATACCTATAGGGTTATTGGCAACAGCTTTTCATCTATAGAGTGATAGTTAACTAGAAGAGCTTAAAAAAATACGGCTCCTTGCAAGGATTTAAACCTACGTAGACTGACATAGAGCTTGAACACGCCACCACTAAGCTAGTATCGATTCAAATAATTAATACAGGAATTAATAGTAATGAATGTTAATAGAATTAAAGGGCTAATGTATCTTCATAATATCCTGTTGTTAAGCATCTATAAGTATAAACAAGCAGCTGTACTCGAGAGCCAGTCCCCTTCCAGTTTTCGCGCCTAAATCATCAAGTTAAATTGTGCTAATATTACCTATAAAGTAAAAAAAATTGAGCCGTTACGGGACGCCAAGCAGATGTGATAATCAAATGTATTCGAATCTAACGAATCCCAAATTCTCAAATTACACTATGTGAACTCCATGCGGCTAGAGAGATTGCGCATAATCTCACTTGCATATGGCATCGCGTCGCCACATCGGCACGCCAACAGTCAGGTTCAAAGAATCTTAATTATATGTTATATAGGTCTGTTAAAAAAAATAAAAAATTATTTCAATTTAGGCCATGGGAAGAAGCTTACGAACGTCAAAACTAACACTGATTCGGAAGACAATCCAATAATCGAAAAGAACTGATAATGTACTAGTTTAACTTTTAATCTAAGTATGATGACTGTAGTACAACTAACAAGTTATAAGACATCTCCATTGTAGTTCATAGATACGAGTAAATACATATAGATCTCTGGTTTTAAGTTCAAAAACACAAACGTAAAGCAATTTTCAGTGTGAATCAGCTTTTGTTTGCCTTTGTTCGTAGTTTACTAGAAATAGATTCCCATTCAGGAAATTACCACTGCTTCTCACATTTCTCTATTATGTTCTGATATACCAGTTACATTCTTGTTTTCCGTCCGTCCGGTTACGATTTCTAATATCGAAACCTAAGTTATGTCTGTTTTTGTTCCAGATTTTAAAACTATCTTACCGATTCTTTTTAAATGTTACTACAGTTTTGTTTTAACGTTCTCTTGGAACATGGCATTTATCTACAACAGTTGTGAGATATCTATAGGCTATTGTTTGAACTGCACAATATTTATTTAATCGGTATCAGCCCCTAACAATCTACTGTTGGCTATAGACATCTTTTATATCTATACCTATTACAAGAATGTGAACCTAATGTGTCTGTACTTTACCTATTTTCGTGAAAAAAATTATTAAATTTGTTGTACAGAACTGCACTCTGAAATAAGAGCATAGTAATATTATGTACGGGTCAAGAACCGGTCTATGAGATCCGATCATTACCAAGGGCTGCTGAATTATGAATGCCTATATCCACTGAGGTAACATATGCATGGCTGTCGCACTCAACATCTTACATAACAGTACTTTTTTTAAATTGAACTGAGTGATTGGCAGCGTACATGCACTAAAATAAAAAAATAACTTGCAGCGTTTCAGTTCTGCTATGCGTACATAAAGTCAACAACGTGCTTATTTTCTCATTGAAGCCGAGTACAGTCGACGACAACCTCGTTATGGTGAATAATTACTCTAATGTGCCACTTTATTAACGTATTTTCTGCGGTGAAACAGCGATATTCCGGAGTGCAGTATTTTTTTTGTCATAATAAATGTTATTTGTCTCTTCTACATTTATTAGCTTTTTATGACGTTGTTATGATATTGTCTATGTTTCTTGGTTGTTTGACTGCCCATGAAGAACTTAGAAAATATCTTGCTTACGTGGTAATTTTTTAAGTGTCACAACTTTGTCACTGATATGCTTATAGGAGAATATATTTTTGTAAACTACATTTTAAATTATGTTAGTAGTAAAAATCGATAGCCGTAACAACCGGTGATGTTTTCGAGATAAGGCATTCAGCCAGAACCTTTGTTCTGGGTCATTATAACCGGTATATCTAAACCATGTCGCCATAAATGGTTTTGACTGTGTATAGTTACATTGTACAGTTTTTTTATAAATATAGTGGCCCTTGTAAAGGTCCAGTCTAACAAGTATTTATATTTGTCATAAGTAAGCTCTACTGTCTAATATGAAGGAAGTCTATAGAGGCGTAGAGCAAATAGTTATCCTCCTTTTCTTGTCTTATTAGAAATCGTTGAGAGTAATCTTTTAAAATAGTATTTGCACGCCTGGAAGTAATACAGCATGAAGTTCGTTTTATCTTTAAAAGGATGAAGCATATGCTGATGTAATACACTATGAAGTTAGTTACAATACCGTATACGGAATTTGGTTGGTTGGAACTTGATAGTTCGGAATAGTTTGATTACGTTTTGCGTAGGGCATGCCATATTTCGAGTTCGCGTTTTACGAATACCACTATGGGTTCTATACGAGTTATTCGAATTTTATGAATTTTTCGAATACCTGCTTTATTATTGAAATTAGTAGTATGGATATAATATTGTTACTTCTATTTAAGAAATATGTTAGCTACCCACTTCCGGTACCGCTCGTCATTCAAGACTCGAGATACTAGCGCTACATATAAGAATATAAGAGAGACACATTAACACTAACGTCATTTTATTAAAGATACATAAATGAGAATTATTATAATTATATAGACTTCAATGAGTCACTTCAATAGGAATCGATATTGTTCATTTATTACTTGCACAACATTAGTTTTATGATAATAATAGTAATTAATTGCTTTGACTTCAATAGTTTGACCTATAAAGGGCTAGATGTCTCTACTCTACACACATACACATATTTCAGATACATAAATAACAATGATATAACAATGATTTTATATAGAATTGATGTACGTAAATTATATTAATTTGTTCATTAATTATTATCTTTGTGTTACTTAAAACATACAGCAGAATTATAAGAAAATGGTAATTGCTTTGAGTTATATAGTTCGTCTTATAAATTATATATTATATAGATGTCAGTGTTATCTACGCATTCTGTTGTAAAAAGTACTGTAAGCCGTAACTCTGGGCAAATAAAGAGTGGAAGTAATTACTTAGTATTTATTGGCATCCTGACTGCATCGATTATGTCGTATACAACATGATAACAAATAATATGTCATCGAACTTGTTTCAACGTAAAGTATTTAAATGAACCGCTTAAATAACCACTCCTTACGGTTTTCAAGTAGAATTATAACTACATTTTAAGATCTCGCTATATATAAATATATTATTATATATTTATATAATATAAACTGCCTTATTATGTCTAGTATTTTTGACGTGAAACATCTATGGGTTCGGGTATACCTGATTGTCGGCGTGGCGACGACATGACGATGGCATGCGCAATCGACTATCTCTCTTGCCGCACCTGAGCTCACATACCTATCGTGTAATTTGAGATTCGTTATATTCGAACAACTACAATGTTTCCCATCTGCCAGGCGTCCCGTGATGGTTCAATTTATTTTTATTAACATACTGCTTGGATTATTAATGCTTGGCCATTTTGACAATTCCTGTACTTTGTTTTCACTTTTAAGGATGGACGGATGATAAGATGATGTATGGTTTCATAAAATCTTGTCTATGATTAATTATGTTAAAAACTTAGATGATAGTAAAATGTTATTATTCGAGTTCTCCAGCTGTATCGAATGATTTATTTTCATATGCTTATATAGGTGCAATGTTCTTTTGCGTTAGGATTTGACTCTTGATTCTGTTCAAAACGAATCACGTTAATATAACAATACTGTTTTTTATATTCACCACAAAAAGGTTTCTCACGAGCGTTTATTTTATTTACTCTGACCTATTTTAAAACAGGATACAATTAATAATTGTTTAGAATGTTAATAAATTCAGTAATATGTATTCAATTATTTTTAAATCACCGCTGAAGGACCAACCCTCTATAGCACATATGTTAACTCGGCATTTATTTGCTAAAAAATAAATAAAATAAGCATATAGTAAAACCTACCTTTTTAATTAGATCTTTTTGTTTTTATTATATATGTATGTTTTCACCTATAATCAATAAGTATATTTATTTGTGTGTTGCAAGTAAATGTTTCTTGTTTTCCTAACAAAATACATCATTAGATTTTAAGAAATACAATATTCGATAAGAATTGTCTCATTAAACTACTTTATATGTACATAGATAGGTCTCTTGTAATTTATGGCCAAATTACAATCACTAATTATTATGTGTTATATAAAACTCACCTGAAGCCATTTGATCCTCGTTATATTTTCCTCTGTAACAGTAAGAGCTCTCCTCTCACCCAACTTGTACGACTCGTCATAGTACATGTATTCTGTGAACGTAAGTCCACTAGTCGTGTACTGTTGGGTGAAGTATATAGATATTGTCCCATTGACTATGTCATGTTCGATGATCCATCGACACTTTATCGGCACTGGAAACGGGTTCGGGAAGTTAGGCGTCTGGATTATTCCCACGGGTCCTTTTAAGCGTCCTCCGCATGGCTGAGGGCCTTGGTGCTCTCTATCTCCCGGCTGGGAGTAGACGAGATCAAGCGTTATGGTGATCACCATAAGAAGTAGCCGTTGCATGGTTAACCTGAAAACAAAATATGAGTAAATAGTATTTTTAAAACTCCGTACTGTTACAGAATCAATAAACGTTGTTTATTGACTGCTTTTTTAATATTATACAGGAGGCAAATAAATAGGCGGGTTAAGCAATCACCGCTGTCCAAAGACACTACCAACACCAGAGGAGTCACAAGTGTGTTGCCAGCCTGTGTTTGGGGGAATGGAAAGAAAGGGAGAGGAGAAGAGGAGATGGCTCTCCGGTGCTCTAAAGCTTAGCTGAATTAAATCCAGTTTTTTAACAAGGTAACTTGTATACTCAAGCTGAATTAAGGTCAATATATCTACAAAGATGAAAAAAGGCTTTTAATTATATAGAAATTAATGAAATTCACGTGGTATAAAAACACCTGCTTTATTGAAGCAAACTAAAAAGTTCGTGACTCGCTGCACTATTTTTTGTTATACTATAGTATTTGCTGCATGTATTGCACTTAAGTCAATTTCCTGGGATCGATCTCGAGATACGCACACAACAAAATCATCGAAAGCAGTCTATCCGTTCTCAAGATATAATAAATAATGCCTTTCCTTAGAAAATATATGAGAAAATGAAATTTTATCATACTTTTTTCTTAACGTATTTTGGTGATATTTTTAGAGTTACTATACTATTCGGAGCAGAGACAAATTCTACAAATGATACATCATAATATTTGGTTTTGCTGTTTTTTAGTTATAAATGGGGTAGCTAAATCAACTTTGTTTTATTTATACCAATATTATAAGGAGTTTAAGTTTGTGATGTTGTAGGGGGTAATCTCAGGAACTACTAGTCAGATTTGAAAAATTCTTTCAGTGTTAGATAGTTCATTTATCGAGGAAGGCTACAGATTATATATCATCACGATAAAATCAATAGAAGCGGAGAACAAATGAAGAATATTTCGAAACCTTTTTTTTCTTTTGAGAGTTTCCGCTGTGTGTTGTTTTGTTAAGTGATGTTTATTGGTCATATTATCAACAACATATATGAATTCTTATCAATGTGTAATGATATAATAACTGAGCCACAGCAACGCGTGGCCGGGTCAGCTAGTATACAATATATAGGTTAAATGGACGCTACTTAAGATATCGGTGCGAAATTGATTGACATCACTACAACCACCACATCACCCTCACTACAAGAGAAACTATTTGATTAAACTCTAAGAAAACTCGATGTCGCTAGACTATACTAAGATTCGGTTACATCTTATTATACTCACATGGGAAATGATACCTTAATCGAGCACTGTGAGACTAAACGTCAGAAGCCAAACTCGATGTTTCTAACCTGTATAGAATCTATACTAAGACTCAGTTACCATGATACTCTTCTCACCGAACCCTTGGGAAATGATAGCTTGATCTGGCTCTGTGAGACTAAACATAACAAAACACAGAACGTTATCACCCTGTGACTAAATGTTTGAGTCTAAACTCGATGTTTCTAGCCAATCTTGAGTCTGTTTTAAAATTCGATTACCGTGATACTATCTTTATCAAACCCTTGAGAAATTATGCATTGGTTGACGCTATGACACTAAATATAACAAAACATAGATTCCTATAACAGCAAGATATTATTGTAAAATTTTTATAAAAGCATCAACTCGCTTCACGTTAGTTCTAATGTCCCAACTTATATCTGCGTGATCCGTGCACGTGTAGCAGATCGATCCTTTAAATTAATATGCGTAAATATGAATATCCGTCTTTAAGTGAAGTCTTGAAATAAACTTCAACAATAATGTTATCTATGTATTATGAAAAAGTATGTATAAGACGAAATCGGCGGAAGTATAAAAAACTGAGTATAATAATTTAAATATACCATGAAACTAATCTCTTCCAAATTACAGTATCATGATCTTAAATAGCTTATAACGTTTCTCAATTACTAAAAAATATTTTTTTTTTAAATTCACTACTAGTTTCACCGGTTTAAAGAAACATAAAACAAATCTCTCGAGCTTTTAAAAGTTAAACTTATCTTCAAAAATTTAAAGTATTGTGAGCTAGTTGTCCCTTACATATTTTAAGCAGTAACCATTTTATCCTATTAAGCTGAAAAAAATCTAACAAAATGACCCGACGTGAACTTATTCGTCTGTACTAAAATAATTACGACAAGTTCGTTGAAAAAATATAGTCATTTATTTCGTGTCCAAGACATTACTCCTGTTGAGTTTGTAACTAATACTCGATCATATTTCATTGGCATAGTCTGGATAAAGTGTTCCAAGTGTTGACACGTGAAATATATATGTATAATTCTACAAATGTATAGCTTATGCTCGCTGTTTCGCTCGCGTTAATACAGATTTGGCATATTCCTCGAGAATATCATTACTTTTTTGTGGACTATACTATATTTCTTTATTTATAATTATAATAATAGTTCATCAGGATAGGTTGAGGAGTACGTTTTGTAGGTGGTAGAACCACGCTTAAGATATTACTGGTCTCAGCATGAAGGAGTCGGATCGTCCGGGGTTGTACCACCCTCTCACAGAAAACCGACGTGAAGTAATAGTGCTTGCATTGTTGCATTTCATTCGGTCAGCGAGAGCGCTGGAGACCCCCTACCCCTCTCCTCCCTTCCTCCCCGCACTCGTCCCCTCCTCCCAAACACAGGCTGCCAACGCAGTTGCGACTCCCTTGGTGTTGCTAATGTCTATGGACGGCGGTAATCACTTAACATCAGGTGACTCGCCTTTTCGATAGCCTCCTATGATATATAAAAAGTTAAGATGTGAAACAAATAAACAAACTTATTTTTCATTTATAATATTAGCTAGGATTTATTGCTCACGTTCGGTAAATTAATAAAATATTAAGGAATAAGTGTGAGACGTAACAACAGAGCGGTCTCCACATAATTTGCTTATCGCCTTTCCAACCTAATTAATTATCTCTTAATTTAGCCACTGTCACATCGTTTTTTTATTATATTAAAAAAGCTGAAATGACAGCAAATTATTTCGCCGCCTCTACAGATAGGGTTGCCACCTTTTTTGTTGCAGATAAAGTACATTGTTTATTATAGGCAGGAAAAAAAGTACATAGTATTAATATAAGGTACAGTTTATTTTTATTATTATTATGTTTCAACACATATTTTTTATTACTTTTTGCGGTTTGTATCAAATTAGTACCTCTACTAAACAATCGCACGGAATCTTTACAGTCTATATTTAAATTAAAATAAATAAGTAATTCGTTTTATTATTGTTATTGCATTTAAACCGCTTCGCACGAAACAAACAAGATATTGACATTTAAGTTGCGTTCAGAAATATTTGTTAAAGAAAGACGTGCTTAGGTGATATGGCGTTCGTGAGTGGCGACATTGTTTGAGCAATAGATGTATTTCTCTTAACGAAAAAAATCATATGAATGAACTTTCAAAATTCCAAAGATATGAAATCATGCCAAATAAAGTATTTTCGAGTATTTTATTATCCACATAAAGTATAGAGTACAATTACCTGAAATAACGTAAAATACTTTATTATAAAGTACGGGTGGCAACCCTATCTACAAATGACATTAATGGTTACAATGAATTAGGCTGTTGTGTTATGAGCATTTTAGTATAACAATTTTTACAAACTGTTATCAATGATTCTAATATGTAACTTGCTGTTTTTTATCGAACTATATTATGTTACAACTACACGATAATGAAATGAATATTATAATAATTGCGATTCGCCCGGATTCGCAAGTGTGCAACGTAATAATATCGTGTCATAAGTGTCTAACTCTACATAACTTTGATGAATTTTTACTGCATCGATATTTACATTTTCGTTTTTTGTAGCATAGCAAAGTGACTGCGCTGTGCCTGAGGAGAGTACAATCCAAAAACAACGGCGACCACCGAGAATCACGGCGATCGCCACTGTTATACCGGCCTTCGAAAATGTCTCTTCATTTTTGATTTTAAAAAAGCTACGTAAAAATATTCACACAAACACAATGCACTGTGCTTACACACTACAATATAAAAACAATAGCGGCCACCAAGAGTATCAATCGCAAACTATGAATCGCTAGTCGCGCTAGTAGGTCGGCATGCGTAAATGCCTCTTCACGTTACGCTTGAAGGGCTCCATGTTCTAGGAATGGGCGAATATATTGGCCTGAAGATTGTACTACAGCCTCACGGTATAGCAAAAACGCTGTAGGTAATTTTAATCTATGTCTGCTAATATATTCATTGAAATGACATGCTGCAATAGACAATTTTAATATATATTATATGCTCAACACAAATAAATTATTTAATTAGCTATGAATTCATATTGTATTTGTACAAAAAGTTTTGCAAATAACCGATAGTATTTATTCATAGTATATAAAAAAAAACGATCAGTGTTGTTTAACCTTAGGAGATAAAGATATACTAATAAGAGCGTTTTTGTAGGCATTTTTTAAATGTACAATTCTGCAGTACATTATATTCACGTTTCTCATAGGGTTTAGCTAACGTTTCCAATAAGAGCTCCTGAAAACTCTTTTTTCGACTTTATAAGAATACATCGATTTTTCTCTACTTTATATCTATTTAATATACACGTATTATACATATTAACCGTTCAGAGGATATTCTCTATATGATAATGGAAACCGTATACGTTGCATAGGTTAGCAAAATTAGTAAGCTAAAACATAAACTTTAATAGGCGCAATAAATATAGTGCAATCTATCTAATTTTGTTATGTTAATTAAATCTGAACAACGTATTATTGTATAATACTTGTTCGTTTACACACTACGACAACATCGATCGACTATTGTCATTGTCAATAATAATAACGGGCCACGAAAAGTCAACAGTAGAGTCGTAGTCTGGTGAAGTTGTTAAGACCTTGCTTGGTCAATAGCGTAGTCAGTTCGAGGAAAAAAAACAACAGAGTTATGATTTCTCCAATAATTGATTGTCCTGTAGCTTTTGCTCGCGGCGACGCTCGCTTTATTTTAGACATCCCTGTACTTAGCCTTCGGTTACAGTAGGTACATTTCTAGAATAAAAAGTACCCTACGTCCTTCACTGTACCCCTGACAATGGCACGCACAGCTCTGTAGTGTTCGATCGAGTGCTTAAGGCGTGAAAACTTACCAAACAAATAAAATCACACTGGCATTTATACTTATTAATATATAGTAAGGAATAGTCCCTGCTCGCAATTTCGTCCGCGTAGTAATAGTTAGTTTGGGCTGACACTAACGCGCAGCGGAAATTCTGAAGAAGAAAGAAAATCCCGATTTTGAAATATTTTCCATTGGTGTTCCGCTCCTATTGGTCTTCGCGTAATGATACACACTAATAACCATCCTCGATAAATAAGCTATATAACACTGAAAGAGTTTTTCAAATCGGACCAGTAGTTCCTAAGATTACCCTCTACAACGTCACAAACTCATAAAGTTTACCTCTTTACAATATTAGTATAGAAATGTAGATTGCATAGAGTTATTGTTTGTTATTGTAGTGATATCAGTATCAATTATTATTAAAGATTGTTACGTATAAATGGCATTTATGTTAAGTGTTATATTAATAAATAGCTCTCAATTGTTTCACGAAATCACAAAGTGTTTCAATTTGTCGAGTCCCGTTTCAATGGAGACACTGTTTATATTGTAATTTGAAAGGGTCTTGTTTACGAATGGCGTATGGTATACCGCGAACTCATGTAGAGATATTGGTAATGAAGAATATATGAAATGTTGATTTGCGTTTGAATAACATGAATAGGAATTGAATTAGAAACTGTCACTGACAAATTTGATTCTTTCTAGCAGTTGGTAAATTGGGCGTAGAGAGTCCCTAATGACCTATGTACGCCATAGAGGGGGCTAGGACGGCAGAGCAAAATTCAAACACGAGAAAGCTACGTAAGAGGCTTTTAGTTTTGATCTGGCTGGTGTCAGACGATCATTGCGTTCCGTTAAACTCGGCGCATATCATAAAGGTCATGGAGTTTTAGTCTATAAGAGTGTAAATTTTCTTTTTATTTCTGTCCGGCAGAAAGTGGGCTTTTATTTTTACTTTGTTTATAGGGGCTATTATTCCACCGAACATATAAGCCCCATTGCTCTCTAATCTTTCTAACTATATCATGAGTGTCGCTGATGAGATATTATTACAGGGTTCAGCAACGATGCTTTGACAAAAACCCATGTTCTGGCAATTACTTTTTATACTACTTATCAACGACTCTGTTTCGATGCGGTCCTTAGCACACTCCATGATCAATAAGGTTTTCCTAAACAAAATTAAAAAGTTATGTCTAACCAAAATCTTTAAAATTCTGTACAATTTGCCAAAACATAATAATCGCTTTAAAAAAATAAGTAATTAAAAGATTATTTATGAGGTGTTAAATAATAGCACAATATTCTCGTGTATGAAAAAAAAAACTTTACAAAATTTTAATCGACCAAGCTGGTGTTTGTTTATTGATTTTAGTCTCATCAAAACCCATTCTTCTATCAAAATAACAAATTTCACTAGGTAGTAAAACCAAATAGTACCCAACTTTTGATTTGGCACGTCGGGAAGAAGACCGAGATAGTCAGCTAATTTCTGTATCCCATAGCGTTATATTTGTCTAACACAGTGATTGCACTATGCAATAGAGAGAACGCTGTACAAAATCGCAGTAAGCATATCTTAGTCGGGCGTTCCACATTTCTAGTACACTTATATATTGGACAGGTTATAAGGGGTGTCGAATAACATCTTAAGACTTGAGACACCCAAGCCAACCTCACCTGCACGTGGTGCATCCTGCTGATCAACGAACGTGGCAATGGCGATAGCGGGGTGGTAGTGTTATACAGCCCGACTGGGTCGCTACCACCATGCATATGGCGAAAAAGCCCATCATAGTGACTCGCTTCTGCGCGTCGCGTTTCGGGATCAGCCTGTGCATATCCAGTACCGGGCGACCTTCGTCATTATGGCCGGCATGACAGCGCGACCGGCGATGGATAATCTGTCTCTCGTTGGTTGCCGATGTTTTTGGATTGTACTATGCTTAACATCAGGCTTAGTGCAGTCACTTTGTCGTGCTTCTATATAAAAAAAAGGTATATCATATAAAATATGTAATTGATGTGTACTACTAATTCACAATTTCATTCGAAAAATTTAACCACTTATACGATAATTTATTTATTCGATTTACTTAGTGTATAATAAATTTAAGATCTACGTATCCAACTTAATTATGAACCCTTAGGAGTATTTGAGAGGCTTTACGAATGAATTATTCTAATTTGAGTAGTACAAAGCGCTTTAAAGCTGTAGCTTATTAGTTTTGCATATTTTTACATAATTGCTTGTAGTTAGGAATTTTATCGTTAATTCAAATTCAGAGTTATTATACAATAATTCATAATGAAATTTCAAAGATTTGGCATATCAGTATCGATGTGGACTGTAATTTAACTTGTTAATTTTGCTTTAATTATTAACTATTATATTATGAGTTTATTATAATTAGTACCTGGGCGACCGAGCCTAGCTCGGTTCTTTAAACAACATTTTTAAATTAAAATAAACTGTTAGGTTTGCCTTATAAAATTAACATTTTTGTACATAAAAAATATTAAAAAATATATCTATTCTGCTGTCACTCGGATTCGAACTGGGGTTACACGGATTTTCGGAGCAACCGATTTCCATCTGAGCTATTTTAATTTTGACAGCGGCGGCGAAATTTACCTTCATATTCTAGCTATATTTTTTCATTGCGTGAAAACTCAGGTTATAAAGTTTTCTATGAATAAAACTAGCTAGATCGATTTATCGTCCCCGAAACTACCTACATACTAAGTTTCACGGAAATAGATGACGCCGTTTCCGAGATCCTGAATATATACAAATATAAAAATATACAAGGATTGCTCGTTTAAAGGTATTAGATTTATCGTACATTATAAATAAAAGTATTATATATTTTTTAATTTTAATGAAATATCCTAACTAATATTATATTATAAACTATCTGTGCCTGCGACTTCGTCCGAGTGTAAGTATGTGCAAAAAACAGCGATTATTAAAATCCAATTACTTATGTTCTTTTCGCTCGTACCGTCATTCAAATTACATTAACTTTTGATAGAGTCGACGGATTTTATTGAAACAAAGACTAAGTTATTCTCGAGGATGTACTTTATCTTTTTTTTTGTTGGAGTTTTATTATGAACCCAGTACTTTAGCAGTGATACGTGTTTTTACAAACAGACAGAGAGACAGACATATTCGTATAGACAGACAGAAAATTAAAAAAAAAATGCATTTTAATATTTATTCTTAGACACCGACAACAATACTCTTCACGAAAATCTAAAAAGTAGTCTGTGCACATCAGATTTACATTCTTAGTATACGTATAGAAGAAGATGCGAAAGTGAGTTTGTTTGTAACATGTCATGTCTTCACTATTTTACATAATTAAATTTTGCATACATAATGTTAGGAGTAGAGAAAACGACATAGAGTATATAAGAGGGTATGTGATTTATTCAAATAAAATGTACTGTTCCCGAGGAATGGATAAAATAACGCAAGGAAAGCTGGCGGCGATGGCTAGTAATAATTATATTTCTTTCATAGCTTCCACCATACCGTGACTACCACTAACTACGACACCATTCTAATTGAATTAGTATATAGCATTTGTTTATATTCTCTAATCTATACTAATATTATAAAGAGGTAAAGTTTGTGAGTTTGTGACGTTGTGGCGTTGTAGGGGGTAATATCAGGAACTACTGGTCCGATTTGAAGAATTCTTTCAGTGTTATATACCTTTATATTATCGAGTGTTATATACCTCATTTATCGAGGAAGTCTATAGGATATATATCATCATGCTAAGATGAATAGGAGCGGGGCACCAATGAAGAATGTTTCAAAATCGTTTTTTTTTCCTTTTGAGAGCTTGAGCTAAGCGTTAGTTAACCTAAATAAACTATTCCAAGAGAACAAAGGCACGGGCAGAGGTTAGTGTTATATGTAATAAAAATTCAAAAAGTTTGTAGATCATCCGCGCTAAACCAAATAAGTACTAAAATTGCTTAACCGATCTTGACTACGGTTTTCCTATAGATAGAAGATTCTTCAGAGTTTTATCTACATGATATCATAACTTCTTTCGATGTGGGCTAAGCAGAAATGATAAACTTTCTTAGAAATAACTCAAGTTTTTTAAACTAGTTGTTTATAACAGAGTGAATAAATAAATAAATAAAAAGGAATGCAATCATAATTGAAGTAGATAAAGTATTTAGTTCTCATAAAATATTTTTTTTTTCATATTATAGGGGGCAAATGAACAGACGGGTCACCCAAAGGTAAGTGATCACCGTCGTCCATAGACACTTACAACACCGGGGGAGGGACGAGTGCGTTTCTGGCCTTTAAAAAAAGTGTAAGCTCGCTTCTTGAAAGTTTGTAATTCATACTTGTTTGGAAACACCGCCGCTGGGAGTCGATTCCACAGGGTCGAAGTACGAGGCAGAAACGACCTTGAAAACCTCACCGTGGTAGGCCTCCACTCATCGAGGCGGTGTGGATGAAATTTTAGTTTCAGGTAGGTAGTACGATGGCGGAATGAAGCGGCAGGTAAAAGTCCAAACAACTCCTCTGAATACTCTCCATGGTAATCAAATATTTCATAAAAATAGTTTAATATAAATAAGTAGAATTCGTTTTTTTCAAATAAAACACACAATCTATCGAGTTAATAATTATATAAAGTTCTCTAAACCATCCTCAGTTAAAACAAACATTCATTTAAAATCTAAAGGGGACTTCATTTCAATTCATATACTTTCAAATGAAGTGCTTTAAGGTATGCAATAACGAAAATAATTTTACGGGTTAACTGAGCTTCAAATTTAGCTTTGCGTAAGATTTGTGTTTATTTATCTGAGCGTATATTTTTGAGCAAGTAATTTTCATATATAAAAGTAAAGTAGATGTATCTTTATGAGCATTAGAAGTGAAAACTTAGAGTTAAATATATGCCCGTTATAGTTCAAATATATACTGGATATACTAATATTATAAAGAAGTTTGTGACGTCATAGGGGGTAATCCTAGGAACTACTAGTCAGACTTGAAAAATTCTTCCAGTGGTAGAGAGCTCATTTATTGAGGAAGGTTATATATCATCACGCTAAGTCCAATAGTAGCGGAGTACCAATGATGAATGTTTCGAAATCGGGTTTTTTGTTGCTTTTGAGAGCTTTCACTGCGTGTTAGTCCGTTAAGTGATGTTTATTGATAATATTATTAACAAAAATTATGAAATCTTATCAATATGTAATTATATAATAACTGAACCACAGCAACGCGTGGCTTGGTCAGATATTATTAAATATATATATAAAGAACTTTTTTACAAATTCTAGTAAACTACATTCATCAAAAATATAAGTCTACAAACTTACAGGTTATAAGATACAAGAACATTTTATACAAATTTAAGTGAACTTGTATATTTAATATACCAGACTTTATTTAGTTCAATTGCAAAATAATTTTTGTACTATATTATATATTGGCGAGATAGAAATTACGATACAATAATAGAGCGCCGGAGGTCCACCTTACCTTCCCTCGCCCCTCACTCCTCTCCCTCCCTCATATCTATTTCCCCAAACATAGCTGGCAGTGCACTTGCGACTCCTCTGGTGTTGCAAGTGTCTATAGACGGCGGTGATCACTTAACATCAGGTGACTCGCCTGCTCGCTTACCTCCTACGACTTAAAAAAGTCAAGGTAATGTTGAAAACAAAACTGTTTACAAAAAAAATGATTTTGTGTTTATAAATTAGTAGAGAGTCAATGAACGCTCTTGAACCTTTTCCTAACAAATTGTAAGCTACAAAGTAATTTATGATAAACAAACTAACAAATATAAGTATAAAAAAACACCTGTATTACCAGTGATTTCACTTCTAGCTTGTAATTTACATGTACAGTACACACACTAATTTACAAGAGAAAACATTTGTAATACATGGCTTGTGTGATAAATAGGTTACTGCAGTTATTTTTCAGTTGAAGAAAAGACTAAGTATGTATAATAAAAAATATATCACTATACCTTTAATTAACCCCTGGACTGTCTAAAACCATAAGGGTTTAAGTTTTTTTTTTTTCGAAATCACTACGCTATTAGCCCAGCAAGGTCTTAACAGTTTCACCGGACACTAAGGCGAGCCCTTAAGGCACTCAGCCGATTTTATTTGGGCAACTAGCTCAAGGGTGCACGGCACACCTCGGCTTGGCTGTTGCCTGTTGCATGCAAAATCGCGACCTATCTTGGTTAACCTAGCTAAATATTCATATATGTATGAGTTGTTGAAACGTATGTGTACCAAGCATACACGCCTTAACAACTCCTCCATATATTTATTATCGGAAAATTGAGAGTTTTTCAGTTCGACAAGGGAAAAAAGTAAACCCTTCCACTTTTATGTGTAAGCATGTAGGCGTGCACGTGTGTAGGGGTGACCGTGCAGTGTTGTAGCAGTGATGTATATTTGTGTGTCACCGTATCGCGCAAGCAACGCACTCAAGGGCTTCCTACCGAGGGATCGAACCTAGGCTTGAGCCGCTGCCTTGGGAGGCCTAATCGGGTAAAGGTTTAAGCTCCATATAAACAAATGTAGACCGTATGTTACAATGGTCTATACTATAAGCAGCATAAAGAAAAAGAACATATTTATTGAAAATAATAATTGAAAAACTTGAAAGAATGTTGTAATCTCGGGACGCCTGGCAGATGTGAAACATCGAAATTTTTCAAAACGAACGAATCTCAATTTACGCTATAGGAATGTGAGTTCAGTGTGGTGAGAGAGATTACACACAGTCGCATACACATGCCGTAGTCGCATCGTCGCCACGCCGACAGTTAGGTTTACCCGCGCCTATAAATGTTTCACATAAAAAAATTGTTATATATTTAAAAACATGACCCGCCATTTTCAGATTGGGGTCTTAAAACACCAGCGGAGTGGTCAAGCAAATATATCGTGTAGACACTGATATGACATGATTTTAACTAAAATTTTAATATACTCCCATCCCTTTGTTACGTTATCCTTAAATGTAATATATATTTGCTGAATATCTTTGTGAGCACAATATTGCTCGGAATGTGGGTGTAACGTCGCAGATAAATTATATATATTTGTTAACTTTAAGATTTTATACTGAAAACATTGTTATGAATAAATATGTTATTTAGTTAATATTTGGAGAACATTGATTATTCTATATATGTTACATATAATTTTAAAACTGATTACTACAGATATTTAAATTATTTTTATAAGCCTAAACAAAAATATCGATATCAATTCAGAGTGAAACTTGTTAGTAAAATAAAGGAATGATTGATTATTAAATACAATGAATAAATACAATAAATTTTCATATATTATTTGCCAATGAGAATAATGCGAATAAAATTACTCAGTTATTGCATCTTAGAATTTACATAATCTACAAGAACTTTTCGCGTAAATTAATTACTATTGAAAACCGAATATATCAATCAGCCAGTCTATATAAATTGCTCCCTCATGCCCTATTTCTCTTAAGAACTATGGATTTATATAATTTAAAGTGAGTCCGACATTCACGAAGCCGTGTAAAAATGCGAAAGCCTGTGATAAATCACATCCCTGACATATTACCGCTTCGAGCTGACTTCGTCGTTACTGACATATTTAAAACTAGCTGTTACTCGCTACTTCCTCCGCGTGGTATTTAGCAAACAATCCTTGTGTTGCGTAAACGTACTCATGAAGTGCGAGCGATTCTAGACACAACTTTAGTTTGTAACAATTACGCGGTGTCCGATTTTTTTTTTCTATAATAAAAGTAAGTTACTTCTTCTTCTTCTTCTTTATTAATTTATGGCACAAAAAGTAAGTTACTTCTTATAACATCAATAATCTGTCAGTGAAAGTTCCGTCAAAATCTATTCAACCATTTCGAGGATTAGTCGGATTAAACACACAGACAAAAACTCAAAAACTATTATTTTGTTTTTAGTACCGTGAATACTTTTATTTCCATTTAGTAAAAATATTTTGAGATTTCAACTTTATTTGTGCGTATAAATAATTAATACTTCATTAGCATTTATCCGCGATTTTATTTCGGTTGTTTTTACAATAGAATTACTTTCACGCCACCTATTGTAATGCTTTTCTATTAATTCATAATCCTTCATAGATTTTGATTGATCACCACCAAAACTTAACCTTTTTTTTTCTAACTGACTATACGTTATTTACCTAATGGGTCTATACAAATTCACCGGATTCAAAAAACTTACACACAATTGGGTGGATGGTATAGGAGGCAAACAAAAAAAAAACTATTATTTATATATAGTGTAAGCATGTGTAAATAGCATTTGGATTGTTTCCATAATTATGTCTAGAAAAAAATCTCATGGCGATTTCTTTTTGGCGTATCACATTTGTTGTCTAAAACATGTGGGTTCGACCTGCCGATGGCATTTAAAGGTCACTGCGGTAACAGCAACTAACGATAGATTTTCATGTGCGGGAGTTCAATAGTGTTCACTAAATGTACTAAATTTATGTATATAAACATAATTGTAATGCAATTGCAGATATATACATAAATTTAGAACGGCTTCAGCTACTTGACTAATTCTTGCTCGTTGTTTGTAATTGACAGAATAAGATCGTAAGAAGAAAAATATATGAAAAATCTTATATAAATGTAAAAAACAATTAGTTAAGAGTCGATATATATTATAAAACAGCACAGAAATATATTGTTTATGTTTGCCAAAATCTATATATTATGTTAATACGTGAAGCAAAATCTTGTACCCCTTTTTGACCGATTTCCCGTGAACGGGTGAACTTGAAATTTGCCATAGTTAAAGTTTATATGGCGGAAAAGTGCAGAAAGCTGTTTATTTTATAATAGCCTCTGCCCGCGGCTTCGTTCGCGTGGAATAGATAGACTAACGCCAACACTAATACGCTGCAGTTCTCAAAAGGAAAGAACATCCTGATTTTGAAACATTATTCATCTGTGCTCCGCTTCTATTGATCTTAGCGTGATGATATATAGCCTATAACCATTCTCGACGAATGAGTTACATAACATTGAAAGAATTATTCAAATCGGACCAGTAGTTCCTGTGCTTACCCCCTACAACGCCACAACATCACAAAGTCACAAACTCACAAACTTTACCTCATTATAATATTAGTATAGATGAAATGCATTAAAAGTACATTAAATTAATTAAAATATGCACTACTCACACTACCGCTTGAATTTTACACTACATATACACACATGTAAATAAAAAAGACATTTTGACGGGGCCGTCAACAACAATTTCAAAAAAGGTTGCGAAGGAGGTTGCTATGCTCGACTATGTATTTTTTAACTCTTACGTTCGAATTATCATTTTTCATTCTACATTCAACAATGATATTATAATATATAACTATTATTGTAATGTTTATTATTTTTTATGGTGAACTCACTTCAAATGATGATTTAATAAAAAATGAGCCAAATAATACTTTGTATAATCAAAATAAGATTTTTTTTCATAAAAGTAATCCATGGCGTAGACCTCCACGGTTACAATGTTACAATTCAAGCTCATGTAGCAACAAAAAAGAATTTATTTTCAAAAGCTAATGGTAGTATTAAAAACATCTTTGTCTTGGATTCAACGTTTGATTGTATTGTGCATCCATTACTTTCCCAAACGATGATACTGGGCATATCACTATTTCTCATAATGAATAGATTACATTTAATTCAATATTACCCAGAAATACCACCCACCCATGGTTAAACACGTTTTGAACGCTTGCTTTAAAAAGATCTCTCGGTGAATGGTCGCCGTCTTGCTCTTTTGTCTCGCTTTGGTTAGGTTAAGTTACACTTGCGAAAAAAGGATAACGCGATCCTACTCCGGACTATCGCGGTGAACTTCGTATGAAACCTTTTTTAAACCAAGTATTTAACTTTTTTGTAATAATACCGTTAGAGTTCATGATCAGCCTGTAAGAGACTCACTGCAGAGTCATGGGCCTATTTCCGAAGGTGCATAATCACCACGCTAGACCACGAAGTATCAGCTATTTCAGATTCTATTTTTTACCACATATTGACATTTACAGAACATTTCTCAGTTTTTTCAAGTTTCTTCACAATGTTTTTCTTCATCGTCAGTCGATAGTTTTTTTTTATATCATAGATGGCAAATGAACAGGTGGGACACCTGATGTTAAGTAACAGCCACCACCTATTGACACTTGCAATGCTAGTGGAGTCGTAAGTGCGCTGCCAGCTTGTGTTTGAGGAAGGGGAAGTAGAAGCGGGTGGAGGAGAAGGGGAAGTGGGCTTTCAGCGCTATCACTGACCGAATGAAACGCAACAATGCAAGCACTGTTACTTCAAGTCGGTTTTCTGTGAGAGGATGGTACCACCCCGGGCGAACTCTACCACCTATACCTGTTACCAACTTAAATAAGTAGTTGTATGCGAATTCCGAAAAATTCGTTGGTAGGTTTTGAACTTGCGACAAGAGATTGATAAACCACTAGTTAAACTGCTCCACTATCGATACAATATTATTTGAGTCAAAGTTTAATTTAGAACTCACTTGAATAAACTCAAACAGTAATTCATTCTTACGTTATGAGTCGAAGAGACTCTTTTGCACACATACTAATATCATTGCAATACTTACGTCTTTATAATGTACACACACATGCTCATTATCGTGTTCACACATCTTTTTTACATACACTCGCACTAAAATAATAGAATTGAAGAATAGGAACACGTTCGTAAAAGCTCTCAATGGTCACTTGTATTGTATCGACTGTAAATCTTAACAGGTTCACAATATGTATAACTGTCTTGAGTTTTTGGCGGGATTTCAGTCTGTCATGTAGTGGATTTTATATTTTATTCATAATCTTGTGTTTCTTGACTCTATATTCTGTAAAGTTGGTGGTGTTTTATGTAATATGGTTAGTTTATTGTGCATAAGTGAAGTGAATGGAAAATAATACCACGGAGCATGAAATTCTGAGGTGCCACAAAAACTCCCTGGAGGGTTCTAACAAGAGATCCACCATCTTGTTGGAATATTGATTGACACGACGCTTGATATTGTAATGATCGTACGACGCTTGTGATATTAATGATTACTCGACAATGGCAGTAATAATCTGAAAGATTGATTGCAAAAAATAAAGTTAAAAAAAAAAACTGTCTCATACAGCACAGACTATACTAACGTGTGAGGCATGGGCCCTTTTTATCTGTTGAAATGTAAGGAAATATCAAATAAAGATTATCATTAGACTTAAATAAAGATAATCTATGTATTTATGATGATATAAACAAAAACAAACGCGCGGGCGGTCGCTAGTTTTTTATTATAACCACAACGTCTTGTAGGCGATATTTAAAGAAAATAGTAAACAAGCGTATGGCAAAAAAAAACTTATGTTCCAGTTTTTCTCAAGTCACATTCGCGTCGTATATCTTTTTTAATGTTGCTTTGTCGGCGAGTCCCAGGTGGCAAAACTTAACCGAACTTTGTCGATATTAAGAGTTGGAACTTTTAAGTTTTCTAGTATACGCCCGTTGTTCTGTCGATAAGGGCTTATAGAATGCCGTACTAATTAATTGTTCAAATAATAATTCAGGTTTTTTTTTATATCACAAGAGGGAAACGAATTGGTGGGTCACCTGATGTTAAGTAATCACCACCGTCCATAGAAACCAGCAGCACCAGAGGAGTCCCAAGTGCGTTGCCAGCCTATGCTGGTGTGGAAGGGGAGAGGGAGAAGGGGAAGGGGAAGAGAGGGAAGGGAGAGGGAAGGAGGTTGTTCTCCAGCACTCTCACTGACCGAACGAAACGCAACAATGCAAGTACTGTTACTTCACGTCGGTTCCCTGTGTGAGGGTGATACTACCCCACGCGAGCCAACCCATTCATGCTGAAACCATTTATAGCATCATCGTGGCTCTACCATCTACCAAAGTAGCAAAGTAGATTATTTTTATCTTAATTCATATTGGGTCAAATCATAAACCTCATTCAATAAACTTAGGAATAGTACCCTAATATGTTAGATAATTGAGCCCAAACATTTTCTTCTACCGCCGAGGTCGACGGTTTTGTTCACTGATCTACATTATATCAAATGAAGATACATTTTATATAAATAATATTGTGGACGAAACATTTACTTGAAAGAATTGATTAAATCTGCAGTAGAATGTAACAAACAATTGGATGTATGTACTCAGTTGCCATTCTAAAACCAAACTTGATTAGTTATAAAGTCAACCATTCTAACTACTATTCGATTTAGTAGATAAATTGGTAGATTACGCATATTTTTCGTTATTTTTTTAAAGGGAATTCTGAACATTTTGTTATTATAAAAACATTTAGTTTTTTTCATGCAAGTTTTCTCCCAAAAATAATTCTAATTATTTTATGATTTTTAAGAATATGGATAATAATTTTAACTCTAACTTTAAAAATAAAAATGTCAGTTTTTTATCACCCTTTTACGCCTTCATTTCTAAATCGATCATCCTAAAGTACATACATAATGTAGGATATTAACATCTTTTCAACGAAGAAAATCACTGTTTCTAAGAAATAGGTCAAATATACATTAAATCGAGCGAAACCACGAGCCAAAACTAGTCTTCAATAATGGGTGCTGTAAAGAACATGATTCTTCTGAACAATACCAATTTTGTGCTTCAGACGAAAGAAATTGCTAGACTTAGAATATTCCTTTCATTGTTCGAAGATCGTTCGGGCTGGAATAAACTTTGTTTAAGTATATTTTCGTTGTTTATTTGGACAGTTCAATGGTTAAACAAGTTGACTTACATATGAACGCATTTCAAATCATTGATCTCACAAAAGTCAAGTTTACTTTCATCCATATTCTTCGACTTGCAAAAGTTAAGTTATTATAAGAACTTTCTCGTCACCGAGTTTCGAGATTCGAAACCGCTCTTTCATTAAAACAACGAGATATCTATTTTCTTTTATACTTCCAATTTCTTTCATCATTTCTTCTTATAATACAAAATTGGAAATACTTTTTCGTTAGAAGTTACGGTGATATTATCTTTCATTTTTCTCGTGTCATTCTTCATTTCATATTAACGAGTGAGTAAACGTTTTCGTAATTTATTATCATAATAAGTGACGTGTAATGTTGAAACCTATTTATTACATAGGAACCTTTACGATAGCAAATCATTAGAAGTCCTGGATAAATATCTATCCTTAAATTTTAGTTTTTAATTACATGGGCACTACAATTTCGGGCGGGAAGTCCTTATAACTATAGGGCTACATTACTCAAATGCCGATTTATCTTCACCTGATCATGTGTGATACCGTTAAGCTACTCGTATATAAGATATGCTCGGTGGTAGAACCATGCTGAAGCTGTTACTGGTTTCAGCTTGAATGGGTCGGCTTGCCCCCGATCACCCTCTCACAGAAAACCGACGTGAAGTAATAGTGCTTGTGTGGAGCGTGACGTAAAGTAATAGTAGTCAGTGAGAGCGCCGGAGGCCCACCACTCCTTCCCTTCTCCTCTTCCCAATACCTTCTCCATCCCCCTCCTCCTCCCCCAAATACAAGCTGGCAATGCACTTGCGACTCTCCTGGTGTTGCTAGTATCTATGGACGTAGGTGATCACTTAACATCAGGTGACCTACCTGTTCATTTGCGTCCTATGACGTAAAAAAACAAATTGCATATCATTTAAGTATTCAAAACATCGCTACAAACATCTGTCTTTCAGTATTTATCAGGTTATTGCTTCATTTTGTGATCGATTTGTCCATACGGCTCCTTTCATCTGAAACAAGTGGCAAACGAGTAATGTGCCATACTCACTGCTACTTGGTTGAACAATTCTGAGGACCATGTTGCTAACTTTGATCATTCTACTGGTCTCTTTATTTCTGGTTCACGCAGACAAACAGTATAGTAATTAATATATGTTGGAATTTCTTGACGTATCACATCACAAGTCCGTTTGAATCAATATAGTAGTGAGAAATTGGATACCCAGGAAATGATTATATTCAGTTATAGAGTACTAGCTTACTTTGGGCTAACGCTAACACACAGCGGATGCTCTTAAGAGAAAAAATCCCAATTTTGAAACATTCCTCATTGGTGCTTCGCTCCTATTGGTCTTAGGGTCATAATATATAACCTTCCTCGTTAAATGAACTACGTAACACTGAAATAATTTCTCAAATCGGACCAGTAGTTCCTGAGATTATCCCCTACAACGTCACAAGCTCACAACGTCACAAACTTTACCTCTATAATATTAGCATAGATTTCGACTCGATAATTTTTTTTTTATAAAACAAAAAGCTAATTAATGAAGTATAATATCCGGGGCAATTTGAAAATAAATATTGTTCACCAATAGAATATCTATCAAATAAATACTGGGTAAAGTAGTTCACGTAAATAAACTCCAAACGGGTTACCTTAGCCAGCTTGGCCTTGGTTTGATGGATGACCCTCTAGTTAAATAAGATTTTAACGCTTAGTCAGCGGCGAGTAGACGAACATACGCAGCGCTGCCAAATGTACCGTTTCTCGAAGGTAATTCTGTTACACGACGTAATTCAGGGGAATAGATGAAAATGTTTACATAACGACATACGCACCGACATTTCACAGAATATTATATTTTTCAATTTCATTATCTCGGTATGTATTTATTTTCGTAAATCGTTTTGTTTCTTCCATGTTATTTGTTCTTATTAAGAGAATGGGAGTCTGTATATATAAAACTATATGCTTTAGAAATAAATAATCTAGACGATATGATTACTTCTTGTAAACAAAACCTAAATTAGATATTTGTTCGCTTTCTTGTGAATGGGTTGTCATTATCGTTCATTCTGGAACATATTTTTCCATTTTAATATCCATATTATCTATCCCGTGAAGTCATTAATAGTGAGGAGTCCGGTTTTGGACGCGCTAGCGAACGCACGTGTCCGATATCTCCTGTGTTCGAGATCTTTTGTTCTCGATTTCGTTGTGCTTTGTTTAGTGCTAAGTTGAGTGCAGCTGTGGCACACGTGTACAAAATCTACCTGAGCGAGTGAGACATTCCCTTATTTATATATTTACCCGTTTATTTATATACTCATTTTTCTATTCCTTATTCTTAAATATCTAACCAACTATTATTTATTTGTTTAATTACCTATTTATTTCCTCATATATTTCGTTAATTTTTATCTATTCAGTGATAAAATAATCTATTTCTGTGCCCCCGTATATATGTAAGTACCTATTTATTATTATTTATCTATTTATTTAACCATTATTTATTTATGTTATAGTATTTTATTCATATACATGGTCCCCTGTCTCGCCACTCATTTATTTATTTTTTGCTTTCGTTTTGTTTGGTTTTAAACAGTTCGCTTGGTCCGGACTCGATATAATCCCGTAGCTTACCGTTTGTCGTGCCCCCCTGCCCTTAAGGCAGGGAGGTTGTTTTGCAGCCTCTCCCTCTCCTCAATCCACCGCGATGGATCCGTTAGCTGTGGCAGAATATTATCGTAAAAATCTCCTCGAGAGCGATTTAGATCAGGAGATTGTAAATTCAATTTACCGCAACGTAGCGTCGCAGGCCGCCGAGGGCCTTTTTAACATTCCGACCGCGAATTCCTTTGCGTCCCTCTCGCCGCAGTCTCCTCTAGACGCGCGCGACAAAGGTCTACTTGAGGCCTCGATTCCTAGCTCCAGCTCGGAGGCCGGCTCCGAGATGGAGTTAGACGAAACAACGTCCGCCGTTTCGACCGCGACCGCGACCGCGTCCGCGATTCCCGCGCCTTCAGCGCAGACAGACAAGGACGGCTATACGACCGTCTCGCACAAGAAGCGTCGTCCGGGCAGCCCGACGGATTCGGGTTCCGTAGGCCCACAAAAAGTCGCCAATATAGATGGCGCTCGCGTACCGTCGACCGCGGCAATACCGTCGCGTAAGCCGAACGCCAATAGCTCCGTCTCCCTCACTCCGGGTTCTGCAGTTAGGAAACCGCGCCCGCC
The DNA here is from genome assembly GCA_014332785.1 of Antheraea mylitta. NCBI lineage: Eukaryota > Metazoa > Arthropoda > Insecta > Lepidoptera > Saturniidae > Antheraea > Antheraea mylitta. The sequence continues at coordinate 2,047,349 of JACEII010000049.1, read as the reverse complement.
GCCTCCTGTTACGATACAGGACAAGTCCCAATGGACTTTAATTTCGAACAAATTAAAAGCTCGCAATATCAACTACACTAATGCCCTTAGCACGTCGGCGGGCATTCGTGTTAAATGTCCGACGTCGGACGACCACCGCGCGTTAATTCGCTTTTTAACGGAGTCCAAACTCGCGTATTTTACGTACGCTCTAGAGGACGAGCGCCTTCTGCGTGTCGTGCTTCGCCGTGTCCCTTCAGAAATCTCGGTCGAGGATATCACCCTCTCCTTTAAGGAGAAAAACTACCCGATGCGTGAGGTACATCGTATGTACCACCCACGCACTCGCGCCCCGTATAATATGGTTCTCGTTCTCCTCGACCGGTCGCAGGAGGGCAAGGCCATCTTCTCACTCACTTCGGTGTGTGATCTCAACGGGGTCACCGTTGAGCCCCCACGTAAGACCCACATTCCTTCGCAGTGTCATAACTGCCAGAGTTATGGCCACTCCGCGAAGAATTATCATCTTCGCCCCAGGTGCGTCAAGTGCCTGGGAGACCACGCCACGAAGGAGTGCGAGCGCACTCCTGGCACTCCCGACCCTCCCAGCTGTGTGCTCTGCGGTAACATGGGTCACCCCGCGAATTATCGCGGTTGTCCCCGCGCGCCGCGCACACAACGTCCCCGTCAGGCGAGGCAGGCGCCCAGGGCGCCAGCAGCCGCCGTCCGCCCTCCGCCTCCACCTCTCATGTCCGTGGAGGCCTTCCCGGGCCTGCCGGGCGTCTCCCGCGCCCCGGTAGCGCCCGCGCCCACGACCTCACCGCGCTCGCCACCCTCTGTGCTGCGCGCGGACCAACCCGGGCGGGCCCCTATGGCCCCCTGGGCCCCCAGACCTCAGCCTCAGGCCTCTTCAAGGCCTCTGGCGCCGCCACCTAAGGCGACTCAGGCTCCATAATCTCTCTCGGATAAGTTCGACTGGATGGAGCACCTACTCGTAGAGCACGATATGCAGGAGGTTCTTGCCTTCTATGCCGTAGTAGAGGAGAAGCACGGGATATACCTTATCTCCGCCCTAGCGCGCTTTCCGGCTATCGGAGCCACCATACAGCGCCTCGCCCGATCACAGTCTCTTAAATATTAATTTTAAAATTCCCGGGAATTAATAAAATAAAACCACGCGGTCTTTGCCTCTCGTTTTTCAACGCGAGATCCCTTCGGACACAGCGCGATCTAGTAGCTGACTTTTTGCGCGATAGACAGATTGACGTTTTCCTCATCCAGGAAACGATGTTAAAACCGAGTATGCGTAATCCGAGAATCGCGAATTATTGCATTGTTAGAAAAGACCGTGTCGCCCGCGGGGGTGGCACCTTAATTTATTTCAGGCGTTCGTTGTATTGCATGCCTTTAGATCCGCCCGCGCTTACTCATATGGAAGTGTCAGTATGCCGCGTTGGTATGACGGGCCACTCTGATATTATTCTTGTCTCCGCGTACCTATCACCGAATAAAGTATTGCTCAAATCCGATCTGCAGGCGCTATTTAATTTAGGTAATTCTGTCATTATAGCGGGGGACCTCAACTGCGGGAACGTCATCTGGAACAGTCCGTGTACCTCTCGTAACGGGAGGATACTCGACGAACTAGGTGGGGCTCTCGCATTTGACGTCATAGCCCCTCCGGAACCCACGCACTATCAAGATCACTGCCGACCGTCAGTTTTAGATGAGCTCTACTAAAAAATGTCGCGCTTCCTGTACGACTCATATCAGTCA
>JACEII010000049.1:2017770-2040594 GCA_014332785.1 Antheraea mylitta | reverse complement strand
TTTTTTTTCATTGATTGGATGTGAACGACGTATACACGCTACTGATAACAAAAATGCAATTTTTAAAAATTTTGTCGGTCTGTCTGTCTGTTTGTTCCGGGTAATCTCCGAAACGACAGGACCGATTTTGAGGAAAAATTCACTAACAGATAGCTGAAAGTACTGCGAGTGACATAGGCTACTCTAAATTAGGTTAAGTGTTAATCGCGGCTTGGTCTGCAATGCTATCTCCAAAACGGATGGACCGATTTTCACAAAATTCTCACCAACAGATAACGGATACTATAACAAGTAATTCAGTACATTTTAATTTAGACTAGCTGTTAGTCGTGGCTTCGCCCGCAGTAATATCTCTAAAACAGTTAAACTGATCTTTAAGAAACTTTCATTAGTAGATAGCTGACTTTATAGAAAGTAATTCAAGTAATTTTAGTTTATGCTAGCTGTTAACCGTGGCTTCGCCTGCAGTACTATCTCCAGAACGCTTTGACCGATCTTCACGAAACTTTGATTGGCAGATAGCTAACCCTATAATATGTAATTCAAGCTATTTTAATTTAGACTAGCTGTTAACCGTGGCTTCACCCGCAGTAATATCTCTAAAACAGTTAAACTGATCTTCTCGAAACTTCCATTGACAAATAGCTGATTTTATGAAAAGTAATTCAAATAATTTTAGTTTATACTAGCTGTTAATAGTGGTTTCGCCTGCAGTTTTATCTCCAAAACGGTTAAAGAAACCTTCACGAAACTTTCATTGCCAAATAGCTAACCTAATAAAAAATAATTCAAGCTATTTTAATTTAGACTAGCTTTTAATCGTGGCTTCGCCCGCAGTACTATTTCCGAAACGGTTGGACCTATCTACGCGAAACTTTCAATGGCAGATAGCTGAACTTATAAAAAATAATTAAAGCAATTTGAATTTGTACTAGCTCTTAACCGTAGCCTCGCCCGCAGTATTATCTCCAAAATGATTAGATTGATCTTCATGAAACTTCCATTGGCAGATAGCTGAATTTATAAAAAGTAATTCAAGCAATTATAGTAGCAGTGGTTTCGCTCGCAGTAATATCTCCAAAACGGTTAGAAAGATCTTCACGAGACTTTCACTGACAAATAAGTGGCCTTGTAAAGAATAATTTATGCAATTTTAGGACACTTTTTCTGGCAGAGACCTTATAAAAATAATTTACATAATTTTTGTTTATAATAGCTGTTAACCGTGTCTCCGCTCCCAAAAGTTTCTCCAAAAATGTTAGACAGATTTTTACGGGACTTTTATTGATAGACAGTGAAAATTATAAATAGTAATTGAGGTTATTCTATTTTAGACTAGCTGTTACCCACGACTTCGTCCGTATGAAATTTAGCAAAAATATGTTGTTCACTGAAAACATGTGCGAATTTACCGCGCTTTAGTATATAAAATTTTATATCTTGATTTACATATATGCAAGATTCAAGACGTCACCACATTCATTGTTTATAATTTAATGTAATAATTATTATTAGTAATTTTGAAGTTAGAATGGCACAGGGTTTTTCAAAATATTTTAATATTAATTTATTTAATGTTACAATATTAAATAAACAACTCGCTATAGTCGACTAATTCCCAGCAACAGACTAAAATAGAACAATATTTGATAAGTCACATAGCAGTAAATGTATGTCTTGTTATTAAAAATATTAAGGGCTTTATCTTGAATCTCTCACTTTGAAATTGTTTTTCTTTGATTAAAATATATATGTTTCATAGTATACGGTTAATTAATTTTGCCGAGACAGATAAATTAAAACTAGAAACAATCTATTATCCCTAGAAATATGAGATACGTTCGAAGTAGACACATTTCTATATAACGCCGTAGGAGATATTAATCAGACTCCAATTTCCAAAGATTTACTGGTAAATGTTAACTTTAACGGAGTAATTTAATTTTAAACTAGTTGACAGAGTATTATAACCATTAAATATCATATAATAAAGTATTCTTTTAATAAAATCGTTGGTGTAAGTGATTATAATCTTGACTTTTCGCGTGAAATTCCAGTTTTAGCAAATTTATGTAAGCATACTTTCTATTTTTATATATATAGGTATGTATATCTTCATGTATCATCTGAACCTTTATCCATTCAGCTATGTATCAAATTTCAGGATCAATTTACAATGCCAACAGCAGAAAAAAAACTGCCAGAACTAATAAAATATTTACCTTTGAAGGTCCCGAAATAAGTACCTAAATGCTATTTTAAGTTTGAAGAAGTAGGTAAGGAAACTTTCCAGAGTCTATATTATTAGGGCTAAGAACCCAGCCAATTATTACCTGTAACGGTTCCCAAAGTAATTTAGTTACAAAATATATCGCCGGCTATATTTCATCATCACTCAAAAACAGTCTTGGAGATTGATCGGGGCACTTAACAACAGTTTTGTGCCCGGTCGTGTGTTCTATTTTCCTTTGTTCGTCTCCAAAACTTAAGACTTCTTAGTTAATCTTATATAAATTATTATGATCTGATGATTATATTTTAGTTTCTTCAAGTGTAACGTTTTGAAACTTTTTCAGTCCCTTCTTTAATTGGAAAATAAATAATTTCAAATTATGGCAAAGCCTATTACTTCAGAACGTCTACACCTATTTGCCTCCTGTTTTTGGGATTGTCAGGACCTGATGAGTCAAGGGTATGAAGTGTACAGGCAGTACCTTGTCATCGGCCAAAAGGTGTGTGAAAAACAACATGGGATTTTCAGTCAGTAAGTAAGTTATCTGACATACCCATCTCCGCTGATCGGCGTTGAAGTGGCAATCTCATGTAAAATTTACCCCATGTTAATAGTTTTGTACAATAAAGTGTTTAAAAATTTGTATGGAAATGGAAAAACGTTGGGAGCAAAAACTTAAGTAAAGAGTGAGTGAGGGAGATAGAAAACAGTTACATATATTCAAAAATATTAACGAAAATGACAGACTGATGTTTAGTTACCATTTCATTTAATTAAACGACCATATTATAGAGACTTTTTTTACTTTCTCTGTTAACCTTCCTTCATTTTCCTTCCTCCACTCCCCCCCAAACACAGGCTGGCAACGCACTTGCGATTCCCCTAGTGTTGCAAGTGTCTATGGACGATGGTGATCACTTAACATCAGGTGACCTACCTGTTCATTTGCCTCCTAGGATATATAAAAAAAATCTTAGTTCGTTCGTGTGAAACCAGGACAGGTAGTTAGTTCTATATAATTTAAAATTTATTCTTTGACATTATTCGTACAAATAAAGCTGGGGAGAACAGAAATGATACGTACTAAAGTCAACGCATTTATCTGTACGGTTCGTTCAAACAGACTTGTCATCTGACGTGTGTCATGGAATGTATTCGTAAATAAATATAAAACGCGGCTTGGCATTCTGACATTTGAATAAGAAACTGTCGTCTCGTAACTAGATGTGGCGATTTAACTGAAACGATTCCTAAGTGTTTACATTGTCATTTAACGAAAAAAAATAGAAAATTGAGAATTAACAAATTAACTGTACATCTATTAATATACCGTATAATTATTAAGTTATTTTGCACATTTGAGATTTTTTTCGAGTTTTACAGGTACCAAATCTATGTATGTTTTGTCACAAAGAATGAGTGTTTGCGTTGTTTTGTTGTAGGTTTACAGTTTATTGATAGTAACACGCACTATACTAATTACTATATCAATTATGGAATAAGCTATAGTGTTATTTTACGACACTTGTTATTATAAACTGTTATGAATTATTCTGCTGTTGGGAAATTTATTGTTATGTGTTGTACCGTAGTTTGTCAGAATTATATGATATGTAAGTGAATATTCGTTGTTCGCATTTTGTGTTTGAATACAAGCAACTTGAAGATATCTCCCTTTTTGTATGTCATAGGAGGCCAACGAACTGGTAGGTCACCTGGTGTTAAGTGATCACCACTATCCATAGACACCAGCAACACCAGAGGAGTCGCAAGTGCGTTGCCAACCTATGTTGGTGAGGAGGTGGGCTGGGTAACGAAGAGAGAGCCGGTGGGCCGAAAGAAACGCAACAATGCAAGCGCTATTACTTCACGTCGGTGTTTCTGTGGCTTGGGTGTTACTACCTCGGTAGAGCCGACCCATTCATGCTGAAACCAGTAATAGCTTCAGCTTGACTCTACCAGCTAAGACAGATTTACAATGTTGCACCGAATACAAACGCACAAGTTGAGTTTCGGCCACTTTGATACCCTTGAGCTTGTTGCAAAGCGGCGAAGTACCCTAAGCGCTCGCAGTTCGAAAAAGATGTCTAGGCAGTCATAAGGACTGTCGAGAGAAGTGAAAACTGAAAATAATGAAACAGCTGTGTTCTCTTTTGAATTTTTAAATTAATTTTATTATGAATTATTTAAATTTATTCAGAAAGATGTACTGTTTTTGAGAGATATATTATCAAATCTATAACAACATGAGCGAAACCGCGAGAAAAACTGGTAAATTATAAGTAACAGTAAATTACTAAACGAAATTAAATATACCGTAAAAAACATGTACAGAATTCGCGGTCACAGTTTCGTAAGCAATAATTCTGTAGACTAATAGCTTATAATCAGAACGAATAAAACTTAACAAAGAAACTCTACTGACTTTCTCGCTGGCTTTTATAACTTTCTCTTTTATTCGTAACTAGCTTCTGCCTGTGACTTCGTCGGTGTGGAATAGTTATTCTAGGCTAACGCTAACACGCAGCAGAAGCTCTTAAAAGAACGATTTTGAAACATTCTTAATTGGTGCTCCACTCCTATTGGCCCTCGCGTGATGATATATAACCTATAGACTTCTTAAATAAATTAGCTACAAACACGTTACATTTAAATTCTTATTATATGTATAAATTTATCTTTTATTTCTTTGTTTTCCAGTACGTATAATATCATTAAAGTAAATACTTCTTAACATATATTGTTGTAAAGAGTAAACTTTATAACTTATCCAGTAATATAACTTTAGGAGCAACGTCACGCCTCGTTAAGGGGGAGTTGAATATGCAAATGTCACGTGATACGCGCTTGAAAGCCGCGAAAGGTGTGCCACTTAAGTCATGACGCGATGGGATGAAACGCCTCTGACGTAAGAACGCTTTACGCCTCATTTGTTTGCATTTACTTGGTAGCAACGATGTCGAGATCATAAAATAAAATTGTTTTAGTCTAGTTTACCTATTTATATATTATTTTATTTTCAGTATGGTTATCAGTTCAATACAAATATTGTAGCGTAATTGTCGAAGAGTGACAACAAAAAAAAAAATTGTGGCAGACAATTTTTTTTTGGCAACCAGGCATCTAGTAACCTATTACTGCCATTGTCAATTGCATAACGATATTACAAGTTTCTTGATATAAATTCAACAAGATGGTGGCCGTCTTGTTAGAATATTCTTGGGAGTTTTTGTTGCAAGTCAGAATCCATGCTCCGTGGTATTATTTCCGATCCACTTCGCTTGTGCACAATAACCAAACTATATTCAGTAAAGCACTACCAACGTTACAAAATATAGAGCCAAATAACACAAGATTATAGATAACATATAAAGACCGCTAGCAGACATAGCATTCCAAGATCCCGCCAAAAACTCGTTATGGCATTCATTAGGATAGTAGTAAAACCAAAAAAAAAAAAAAACAAAATAACTGCGTTTTTTTTTTAAATTTGGAAATGAATTAATTATGACCAGCATTATTTAAATTTCACAGTTTTTTAATTGAAATTATTCTTATTAGACTACTTTTCACATTTGTTGGTACTCGGAACAATAATTATATACATTTTACACTGTTTATTAATTAATTAAAAAGTACTTGGGCGACCGAGTTTAGTTCGGTTCTTTAAAAACATTTTTAAATGAAAATAAACTGTGAGGTTTGCCTCATAAAATTAACATTTTTTCCAAAAAAAAAAAAAAACATATCTCTTCTGCTGTCACTCGGATTCGAACTGGGCTTACACGGATTTTCGAAGCAACTCTATTTCCATCTAAGCTGTTTTTGTTTTGACAGCGCTGGTGAAATTTACCTTTATTTTCTAGTTATATTTTTTTATTGCATAAAAAACTTAATTAAAAAAGTTTTCTATGAATAAAATCTAGCTACATCGATTTATCGTCCTCGAAACTACCTACATACTAAGTTTCACGGAAATAGATGACGCCGTTTCCGAGATCCTGAATATATACAAATATAAAAATATACAATAATTGGTCGTTTAAAGGTATTATACATAGATAGATAGATATGATGTTTTTTTTATATCATATAGGAGGCAAACGAACATACGGGTCACCTGTTGTTAAGCGATCACCGCCGTCCATAGATACTAGCAATCCCAGAGGAGTCGCAAGTGCGTTGCTAGCCTGTGTTTGGGGGAATGGAGAGAAATGGAGAGGGGAAAGGAGAGAAGAGGGTAGGGTGTGGGAGATGGGTCTCCGGCGTTCTCACTGACCGAACGAAACGCAACAATGCAAGCACTGTTACTTCACGTCGGTTTTCTGTGAGAGGGTGGTGCTACACCGGACTAGCCGACCCATTCATACTGAAACCAATAATAGCTTCAGTATGGCTCTACCACCTACTAAACCACAAGCTCAATACGAAATATCATTATTACATGGAAACAGACCGCTATACTACACATCGCTAGTTTGAAGCAAGCTCAATACGTCACGAGCATGTCAAGGTCATCCGTAACCGGAACCCATCACTTTCTCCACTATAATAATTGTCAACCACAAAATCGCTGAATTTGACTAAAGAAGTTTTAACTTCAAAGATTTCATGAAACATATTTTGCCCATTTAATTAATCAAATTTGTTACGACCTATGTAACCATTCTGCCGCGTTTTCATATAAATAATGGAAATGGACAAATGTATCACCTGTTTAACCTTGTTGAGGCGGATATGCTTGGTACTCATATACGTTTCAACAACTCAAACATATATGAATAGTTAGCTAGGTTAGCTAAGATAGGTCGCGATTTTGTATGCAACGGGCAACAGCCAAGCCGAGGTGTGCCGTGCACCCTTGAGCTGGTTGCCAATATAAAATCGGCTGAGTGCCTTAAGCGCTCGCCTTAGTAGTCCGGTGAAGCTGTTAAGACCTTGCCAGGTCAATAGCGTAGTCAGAACGAGAAAAAAAATCACCTGTTTAAGTGTCGGATCATGACCATTTCCATGAGACCCAGACAGAATTATTACTCTTATTTAGCACAAACAAAAGATTGAAGTTAAATAACACGTATATATTTTATTAAGTCACTGAAACAATTTAAGCTAATGAGCTTTTTTAAATCACATAATTATTCTCTGATCAAGTTTTAATGTACGTTCTCTTATATTATATAATATATAGAACAACGTATTAGGTTAAAAGGTGAGTCGTTATTAGTATTTTGCAATATTCTGCATAATCTGTAAAAAAAAACTTATCTAATATTATAAATAGGTAAAGTTTGTAAATTTGTGACGTTGATTTTACCGCCTAATCTCAGTAGTGACAATATGAATTCTAATTCTATGATCAAGTGGAAAAAGGGGGTACACTTGATGTGATCTTTCTTGCTCATGATTAAAATTGGTAGAGGATTGATATTTATTACGATATACTAGCAGTGCCCGCGAACTTCGTTCTGCCTAAAGTATATTAAAATATTCGTTTTTTGCATAAGAACCTTCGCCTGGCAATATCAAACACAACAAAAAAAGAATAAGGGAAATTGGTTCAGCTGTTCTCGAGATTTGCGCTTAGCAACACATTCATCGATTCATTTTTATATTATAAATTTATAATATAAATGTAGGGTATAACAGTATATATTAAAAGTAAGATAAAAACATAAGAAAAGCTTGAAATATTGTATACAATAATGCAATATAATAATAAACTCAGGATTAAACAAAACACTCACAACTACGTGCTCTGAGTTGGAAAGAGGAGTTTAAGGAACAGAAACTAATATAACTAATGATGTCGTTACTGTAAAAGGCTTTGAGATAAAAATATTCTTTCCGGACATACACTTACCAAAAGTTCTTTAGTATATACAATATTGTTGTTTTATCCGGATTTACGTACAAATGTATATAGTCCAACCGTTCCTATTCCAGATGTAATTCGTTATTGTAGAAAAGACTACAAAACTATGTTGTTTTTTAAACTTGATTCCTTAAAGCGACATACGGTATTAGTCGACTTATACAAGTCATCACGTAAGGAAAAAGCGTTATGCCCCTCCATGTAATTTTCTCTTGCTATTTCTATTATATACAAGTGCGAGTATTGAAATTCTTGTAAATAGGTATCGTTCATTGCTGGTTTTATAACTTCAATGCTGAACGCGTGTGTAAATTTTTCTAAAACTTATTTTAAAAAAATAAGGAAATTAATGAATCTCTATCTAATCTAATCCAATATAGAAAATTGCTATAAACATTTCGTTATTTCCTCGCCGGCTTCTAATAACATACATTCAAAGGGATGCGTAAAGACAATGTAATAATTCAGATGTATGTTAGTGTCGGAACTGCCATGATAGATATTTTTATTTGACTCAGGCCTTGACAAAATATATGTCTTCCCAACGCCTCTTGATAACACATTCTAAGTTTTTATATCCGTGACTCAATAGAATATAAAAACTACTATACTAAGCTATTTTTATTTTATACTAGGGTAGTCCGGTGAAGCTGTGAAGTCCTAGCTAGGCCAATAGCGTAGTCAGTTCGAAAAAAAATTAACGCTAGTACGGAATTTATCGTGAAAAATTGTCAATTTAAAATAAGTGTATAAAAATCAGTTACAATGTTTGTTAAATGAATATAGACATTTGGCACATAAATGAGTATTTATATTACTTACATTTGTCATATGTACTATTAACTAATTGAAGAGTAAGTTTAAGGAACCCAGGCTGATGTTCATAAACACTTATTTGCACAGTTGCATTCGACTTCTTGATTTACTGAATTCTGTAAGAATCTATTTAAGCCGTATTAAATATTAGTACCTGAACGACCGAGCCTAGCTCGGTTCTTTAAAAAACAATTTTAAATCAAAATAACCTGTGAGGTTTGCCTCAAAAAATTATCATTTTTTACCAAAAAAAAGAAAAACAGAAATCTCCTTTGCTGTCATTCGGATTCGAATTGGAGTTAGACGGATTTTGGAAGCAGCAGATTTCCATCTGAGCTAATTTTGTTTTGACAACGGCGGCGAAATTTTATATTCTAGCTATATTTTATCATTACCTGAAAACTCAGGTAAAAAGAATGAAATATGAATGAAATCTAGCTAGATCAATTTATCGTCCCCGAAACCACCTACATACTAAGTTTCACTGAAATAGATGACGCCGTTTCCGAGATCTTGATTATATAACAACTAGCTGTTACCCGCGGCTTCGCACGCGTTTTTTGAATATATTAAATGGATTTCAAATTGTTATTAGATGTGTAAATAACAATAATACTCTTTCAAAAATATTTGTAAGTATGACACGCACATCATCTACAGTAACAGGTAACATGTACATTATATACGTTAATACTAATAGTGTATCGAATGGGATGAGATTTATCATAGGCCACATAGCTGGAATTTTAAGCTACTATCTATGTATCACCCTCAGTGCTCACTTACACTATATAAGAAAGTAATGAAAATATTAATCTATACATTATCGTACAATATGTGTCAAATCTTTTATTATATAGATATAATTTATGTCCATATTGTTGATATAATCAAGTTATTAATATACCTTGCTATAATTTAAATCACATATAAACATATGACTTTCAATTATATTTATTCTTGGAGTCCAATACAATGTATGTCACACGCGCATGTTTACAGTGAACAACATATTTTTGGTCAATGTCACACATACGAATGCACGAATAACATAGTGTCAACAAAGTCGTGTTCCATGTCTGTCTATATGTCTGATCGCGATAAGATCAAAAACGCATCCTCATGCCGTTTTTACCAATATATAAAATGATTCTTGGGCAAGGTTTAGGTATAGTTTGTCTTATTATCAGGGCGGATATCGTCTGCTGAACCCACTAGCTTAAAATAAAACAGCTAATTAGTTAGTTATTTGCCCGTAAAATTCCTGTTCAAATATTACATGTAGTCTGTTGAAGCTGTTAAGACCTTGCTAGATCAATAGCGTAGTCATCTCTAAAGAAATTCTTTCAAATAGGTAAAGCCGTTTCGAAGATTAAACGGAACAAATAAACAAACAAACATATGGACAGTATTTAAAAAAATGTTGATTTTTGTAGCACCGCAGATATATGTATTCATGAAAAAGTATTTATTTTAATATTATATACACACACTTTATTCTTATAATAAGTAATATATCACGAACCAAAAATTGGGAACAAAACTAACGTAGAATAACCTTTTTAAGGAGTTTTTGGCGGGATTTCAGTCTGTCATGTAGGGGATTTTATATTTCATTCATAATCTTGTGTTATTTGACTCTATATTGTGTTAAATTGGTGGCATTTTATGTAATATGGTTTGTTTATTGTGCATAAGTGAAATGAATGAAAAATAATACCACGGAGCATATATTCTGGGGTCTTGAAAATTAAGAAGATAAAAATTTACGAAATATTATATAGAACATTTGGCGCTTAACCTTTACATTAACTTTAGACATAGAAGAAAACTGGGTAGAGAATACATAAGAATTACCTATATTGACAACTTCAGAATTGCAGTATGGAATAATTCCTTCGCCTGTATTGATGGACAAATATTATTACTACTAACCTTTTAGAATAGCAGCACAAAATAGACTTTAAAAATGTTAGCGATAGCAACGTATTACGTATAATCAAAAACTGGAATTAAAAATAACGTAGAATAAACTTTTGAACAGGAACACAAAATAAACCTTCATAATATTTCCGATAGAATGTTATCATGTTACCATGGCAACGCATATAATACTGACACTGACACGCAGCGGATGCTCTAAAAATAGCCCGATTTTGAGACATTCTTCATTAGTGCTCCACTCCTATTGGTTTTAACGTGATGATATGTAGCCTATAGCCATCCTCGATAAATAAGCTATCTAACACTAAAAGAAACTTTCAAATCGGACCGGTAGTTCTTGAGATTAGCACGTTCAACCAAACAAACAAACAAACTCTTCAGCTTTATAATATTAGTATAGATATAAAAATATACAAGAATTTAAAGGTATTAAATAGATGTAACGGTTAACATACAAAAATCATTCAAAATTAAGGAAGTTGGGGTTAATAAAGTGAAAGTATTCCAAGTAGGTAGTAAAAGTAGAGCTTCATAATTTTTCCCTCAAGTGTAACACGGTTGTAAAATATCAAAATTGCTTTCCGTTTAATCTCGTTACTGTTGCAAAATTTCAAACAACAACACTACACTAGCAGGAGTTTCTGTGAACGACATTTCCCAACGGTACTCGAGTTTATTCAAAATGTTTATGTAATAATAATTTCTGTGTCTGAAACTACTTTGTATCTACATCCAAATACCTATATATATTGTAAAAAAGTGTGTGTGTACTTATGTACAAGCGTTAGAACTTATACTTCTTTGGCGTAACAAGATAACAATCTTTTCAAAAATTGTATCTTTCGCCTTATTCTATGTTTGTAGAAAAAAAAAAAATAATATAAAAAAGATATTTCATACATTGGAAGTTTTAATACAAAGAAATACAAACAACAAATACAAAGAAACAAAATGTTGACTATAGGTAACTTCAGGGTGTCGGTTTTTCATGACGGTGTGCGCGCGCATCTTAAAATATACTCTCATCTTTTTTCCTTAATGCGCCAAAAGAAGTATAACTTCAAAAATCAATACAAAATGACTACCGAAATGCATCTGTGACTCGGACTATTATTTTCTCGACCTCGCTTACCGTAACTTCTGCTCTATATTTTGTATAAATATTGCTCCTCTCGTAAAAGCCATAGCGTGATGTTAGATTTTCTCAATAAAATTGATTACTATAGAATACAAACATACAGCGCATTTAAACGAAAATTCTTTTAAGGAAAAGTGTAGTTGTTCAACCTAAAGAGGCCTGATACGACATGTGTAGGCAAAGATTTGTTAAATGTAACTGATAACCTCAAATTCTTATTAAAAAGGATCGCAATGAATTAATAACGAAAGTATAAAAACAACGGTAGTGCTTCTAGGTTAAAGTACTACATAATACATCAATAACTTCTTTCCGCAATAAAATTTGATACCGGATTATTCAAGACTAGGTCACTTCCCTTGAGTTTTATAGTACTAGTTGATAACAATCTGTTTCGCTTTAGATTTATAAAAATAATTTAATTAAAGTTAAGATTTTAATTTGAAAACTAGTTCGAAAAGATCCTAAAATAAATAGCCTAGAATCATTTACGAAAAATTACGCATCGAATGGTCGTAGTTCTATGCCGATACGTTCACTAGTCTGACATTATTGAATCTCAAGGGATTTGTTTTTTTAATATATATTTATATAGATTGTACCTAATACTTAAAAAAAATTGCTATGGAAAAACAGTATTAGACCATTGAGGAACCCAAATTCCCGTCCTTACTTTTCGCTGTCGTTATGGCCTGCATGTCTTTTTTTGGATTCAGCCCAATTTTATTTGAATTTAAAGTCTACACAGAAGATTTAAGTCTTATTTTAAAATAGCAAAAACGGAAAACCGTCCTGTTTCATAATTGGGTATATTCATACACGGAATATGATACATATACGAGTATATCGAATAATCTCGTATCGTATCGAGGTAGCGGTTCAACTCAGCCAAATTGAGAATGTGACATTATTATACGAGATTTTAGATACGTATCGTACGTTTCATTTCTCCGGATTATCATAACAAATTGAAAACTCCAGTTATTGTGCATTGTTTAGGCAACAAAATTGCTAAATAAAACAAGCTATGAAGTTTCTTCTAAGTTTCTTTATCTTAAACTTTCTATAAGCGATTTTTTTGTAAATTAGAATATTCTTGTAATGGAATAATCGTACACTTGGAAAAATGATTCCAAACCAACGTCTTTGAAAAAAAAATGAAATCATGGTTTTTTTCTCGTGCTGTGTTTTATAAATTCAGAATGATATTCCCCTATGAACTTCACATTGTTAAAGGAGCCATATTTTGATGGTCTGAAGAAATGTAAGCATAATTCAATTCTCACTATTTATTTACATAAAAAAATCATATTTATTTTTATGCGATGTTATATCTACATTATCACATTATTATAGTTTTTTTGTAATCTGGTATTTTAGTGATTTTAGCGTAGTTTAATAGCATCACTATTTAATAATTTTTGAAGGAACAACTATATAAACACAACAGCAATAAATTGCTAACAGATATCTATCTAATCTATCTATCTATCTAATACCTTTAAGCGAGCAATTCTTGTATATTTTTATATTTGTATATATTCAGGATCTCGGAAACGGCATCATCTATTTCCGTGGAACATTTTTTTTTTATCTTTATTTTTGGCAACCAATCTTTCCGATTATTACTGCCATTGTCGCGTAGTCAATAATGTTACAAGCTTCATGGGATCACTTCATTATTAAGCGTCGTGTAAGTCAATATTCTAACAAGATGGTGGATCCCTTGTTAGATCCTTCCAGGGAGTTTTTGTGGCATCTCAGAATTTCATGCTTCGTGGTGTTATTTTTATTCACTTCACTTATGCACAATAATTTAAACATATTACATAAAACACCACCAACTTTACACAATATAGAGTCAAGTAACACTAGATTATGAATAAAATATAAAATCCACTACATGGCAGACTGAAATCCCGCCAAAAACTCCCTCCGTGAAACTTAGTATGTAGGTAGTTTCAGGGATGAAAAATCGATCTAGCTAGATTTTATTCATAGAAAGCTTTTTAACCAAGATTTCAGACAATGAAAATATATAGCTAGAATATGAAGGTAAATTTCACCGCTGCTGTTAAAACAAAAATAGCACAGATGGACATTGGTTGCTTCGAAAATCCGTGTAACCCCAGTTCGAATCGGAGTGTATATAAATTTTATATTTGTAAAAAATGATAATATAGTAAGGCAAACCTAACAATGTATTTTAATTAAATAAATAATTCTATTATTATAATTATGAGAGAGACATATTCTTGAAATATTTCTTGTATGTGAAAAAATGCTAACCTAACAGTTTACTCTAATTTAAAAATGTTTTTAAAGAACCGAGCTAGGCTCGGTCGCCCAGTTATTGTTTCTAAAAGACGCAAAATGTAATTATGTGAATATAGAAAGTTATTGTTGAAAAATAAATGCTAGTTCGTAATAAATTTTTAGACAGCAAAATTGACTTGAATAACCATTTTCCTTGGTAATTCTAATAGGGGATCGGGTTACGATAAATGAGTTTTTTAAGCTACGCGTCTCGTTTTTAAAGCAGACTTGTAACGCTTTATAAGATGTTATTCTTACTAGTCAGTTTAACGAATAATTTAGAATAAATTGATCACTAGGTGTCTGTTGTCTTTAAATTGGAACAACACACGCGCCATCTATTGTCATATGATTCTAACCATTCTATGTCTATCGTTAGCGTATTCACACTAACTCATCAAACCTTTATTATAGTCGTATAACAACAAAGAAACTTATTTTATATAGATAGATATTCATTAAATTGAACTATATCGTTATTAAGTATTCGAGCATTCAACGCGAAGCAAACAGGTAATAGATGTCGATGTTTCTGACTTAAATAATATTTGACTATGTTATACCTATATAGGGCATCGATCCATATATAAAATGTTTTAACAAAGTAAGTCTGGTGATCGAACTACTTTAAAAAAAAATGACTAACCGGCTTGCATGTATTCTTTAATCCGAATCCCATTAGTCAATATAAATATAAGTAAAATTTAAATATATAAACTAGTCATATTTACACCTTATTTAATGAACTTTTTAAATGCATATTTGTATTTCCATGGAAAAAATATATTTACGTTTTTGGAAAGTTGAATTTAATAAAGTTTTTTTTTTTCAAAAATAGCAAATAAGTAGATATATAAATAATCACTGATTCATAAAAGCAGTTCACGCCGTTTCTGAGATTATAGAAACCTTCCATCAAATATGTCGCTTATTTTGTTTAAAATTTAATTATATTCTAGAACTTGCTGACCCGTGCAACTGCGTCTGCACCAAAGCGGTTATCACCGGTTTCAATTGTATTTTTAAACGAGAAAAATTTTAACCAACCTTAAACTCGATTGCCGCTACACCTACGGTTTCCAATTGTGAATCCAAATTATCAAAGGATTATTAATTTATTTAAAATGAATTGTTAGGTACGCCTTGCAAAATTATCCTTTCTTACAAAAAAAAAAAAATATGCACTCGGATTAGAACTGGGGTTATATGGATTTTCGAAGCAACTACTTTCCACCTGAGCTATTTTTGTTTTGACAGCGGCGGCAAAATTTACCTTCATATTCTAGCTATATTTTTTCATTGCCTGAAAACTCAGTTTAAAAAGTTTTCTATGAATAAAATCTAGCTAGATCGATTTTTCGTCCTCGAAACTACCTACATACTAAGTTTCACGGAAATAGATGACGCCGTTTCCGAGATCCTGAATATATACAAATATAAATATATACAAGAATTGCTTGTTGAAAGTTATTGTAACATTGTATTGTATTTGTAACATATACCCAGATGGTATGTGAGAAATCTTATAAAATAAGCCTTGAACCCCTTTGTAGCATCATCTACCGGGTTCAATTAAGATATAAACTAACCTTGGCTAACTAACCAACACACATTGGCTGTAATGTAAACAAAAAGCTTGAGGGGTCTATGGGGTCTATGTTAGAACAAAGTTCCTTTCCCTTTTTTTAAGACATTTACTATACAGTCAGTATGGTTTACATTATGACATATCAAGTTGAAAAAGTTAAATTGTAAATTAAATGGACGATGGATGGATGTAAGGGACAGACAAAAATTGTGAAAAGATTATTTTTGGCTTCTATATCGATAACAAGTCTACCCCAATAATAATTTTCAAAAAATATTTAATGTACAGATTTGGCCTTGTTACAGTTTTATTATAGTATAGATTAAATGAAATCGAAAGTATTTACCGATTTTTATCCTTAACGTCATCAAATGTTTGTACAATTTTTGCCCAACTCTACGAATAAGTTTGGTTAAAAAAAAAAACAAACCGGACTAGTACAAAAGAATTGAAATTGTAGATCCTGTTTGTCTATCGTATATTGAGTTACACTGTCGAATAGGAACATAGACGTTGCGTTCACCTTTATTCATGCTCATGTCAGGACTGTCCCTGGAGATACTAGTGATCCATTCTATTTCCACTCTACACTCGGCTGTCTCTGGAGACTTTATACGGACGAAATCAAGGTTCCATTGCACATCTATCTTTTAACAAGAATGTATCATTTAAATCATGGGGTTTTTGATAATAAATAAGAAGTTTTATGATAAATTACATATTATCGGTTACTAATGTATTTATACTAATATTATAAAGAGGTAAAGTTTGTGACGTTGTGAATTTTTGACGTTGTAGGGGGTAACCTCAGGTACTACTGATTCGATTTGAAAAAATCTTTCAATGTTATATAGTTCATTTATCGAGGATGGTTATATATATCATCACGCTAACACCAATAGAAGCGGAGCGCCAATGAAGAATGTTTAAAAATCGGGGTATGTTTTCCTCGTAAGACCTTCCGCTGCGTGTTAGCATTAGCCCAAACTATTTATTCCACGCGAACGAAGTCGCGGGCAAACGCTAGTATGAGATAACTAGTTGTGTATCCTTTCGTGTGAAACTTAAAATAAAAAAAACAGTGACTAATAAAATCATCTGAATGTATGTAAGTCCATTTATTTATTTACTTCTCTCGCGTACTTAAGTCGCGACGTTGTTAAAATTACAATAACTTTTGATAAAATGAATCAATTTTAATGAAACTAAGACTAAATGTTACTCGAAGATATGTTTTACGATATTCTTGGTGAAGTTTTATCGTGAACGCAGTAATTTAGCAGTGATACGTGTTCAAACGAACAGACAGACAGATATACGGACAGACATATTTAAAAATAATTGAAATATATTCTTATACCTATTCCAAGATACTTGCAACCATTTTTTTACTAAAATCAAAAAAGCAGAAACACATTACATCAAATTTTTATTATATACGTTCGTATAAATCTATTCTGCCATTTATAGAAAGCATCATGCATTTACTTCTTATGTATTGTTCAGTTAACTACAACATATTATTCATTTATAGTACTTTTATAATAATAATATTTTGTCACGTATGACTTCTCTTCCATAATTATACTAGATTGAAAAACAAGCTAGACATCATTCATCTAAAGCACAGGCTACAGACATCTCGGCTTTTCACAGAATCGCTTTGTTTCATAATTTCATGCTACATTTTTCTTCACGGTAGAAGTATTGAGTATGATAGAAGAGCCTGTGCGAGATAGGAATGCGGATGTAACACCTTTACACTGAATTTTACCGCAAAGGAACAGTATTCGAGCAGTTTTATTTCAGTATGGTTTGCAACACACATTTGCGCACGAAATGTTTCAACTCAATCCCCAGGAGTAGCAATTTATTACAACTGACCTTAGAATATCGTCCTTTCAGGTGATTTATCAATTGCTATAACCCGTAGTTACTCTTAAATCTAGTTGGGCTAAATACATATTTGCAACTTTATAACATTATAGATAAGTACAGATCACATAAGTATCAATGTAATAAGTGTCCAAATAATTACAAAGAAAGAAGAGAAGATGAAGTTTCTTGTGTTTAAGCCTAGTGTCTAATTTTGATATATTTTTATAATGAGCGTAATAATGATATTTGATTTGCTACTTTTGTTCGCAAATTTTTGTGTCACTCATTGCAAGTTACGACATGCCACGCTTAAGACAATAGCGCTGGCACAAAATAATCCGGAACTCGTATAGAGTTATGAGAATTAAGATATCAATCGAAATCAGGATAAACCGATATGTTGTGGTGTAATTACATGAATAATATTAATTTATATAGTAATTTGCCAAACAAAATCGTGCATACCTTAAGGGCCGTTAATAAATATGCTTTTATTAAATTTTCCTAATTAGGATTCGACGGTGTACAGAACACACCCGGCGGTTATTTAATCTGGATATTACGTATCCCGAATCCGTTTAATTATATACAATTATTTTTATTTCCGTATCATAGCTATATATTTTTTTAAATAATATGTAATGGTACTAATTTTTTTAATAAAAACTGGTATATATATATTTTTCAATATCAGCACAGGCAACATATATGTATTCACGAAATGAATAAGAAACATTTTTTTATATCAATGGAGGCAAACGAACAGGTGTGTCACGTGATGTTAAGTGATCACCACCGTCCTTAAGCATTTGCAACACTAGAAAAGTCGCAAGTGCGTTGTCAGCCTGTATTTGAGGGAAAAAGGAACAGGGAGGGGCGTGGGGAGGGGAGGCGGGCCTCCAGCGTTCTCACTAACCGAACAAAACGCAACAATGCAAGCACTGTTACTTCACGTCGATTTTCTGTTAGTCGGATGATACTACCCCGGCGAGCCGACCCGTTTATACTGAAACCAATAATAGCTTCAGCGTGGCTCTACCACCTACAACATGCAGTTTTATTTCACATTCAACTTATCAAATACTAACTACTCGTTCCGGTTTTGCACCGGTTTTTGTTTTTCCTTTTAAACTATTGCATAGCTTCTATCGCGGGCCTTGAGCGTGGAGACCGAATCCAAAAATTCCGTAACGAAAAAACCTAACACCCCCCACTCTGCCTACCATGTAGCTCGGCCGATTTTTTTTTCTCGAACTGACTACGCTATTGGCCTTTACAGCTTCACCGGACTATTAAGGCGATCGCTTAAGGCACTCAGCCGATTTTATATTGGCAACCAGCTCAAGGGTGCACGGCACATCTCGGCTTGGCTGTTGCTCGTTGCATGCAAAATCGCGACCTAACTTAGCAAACCTAGCTAACTATTCATATATGTTTGAGTTGTTGAAACGTATATGTGTACCAAGCATATCCGCCTCAACAACTCCTCCATGTATTTTTATCGAAAAATTGAGAGTTTTTCAGTTCGATAAGGGAAAAAAAATTAACAAAAATAACCCTTCCACCAAGATGTGCAGCGTGTAGGCGTGCACTTATGTGGAGGTGATCGTGTAGTGTGGTAATAGTGATGTATGGGTGTGTCACCGTATCGTGCAAGCAACGCACTCAAGGGCTCCCTATCGAGGGATCGAACCTAGGCTTGAGCCGCTGCCGTGGGAGGCCTAATCGGGTGTGCGGGAGCGAAATTAACCCCCAGACCGCGGCGGCGCGACCTGTAGTTACGCGGGCGTGGGCGTGAGCACGCTCTGTTGCGAGGAACAGGCTGGTACTGATCGTTCGCTGACGTGATATCGTCGGGAGGATCGGTAAAAATTTGTCGCGGACGTCTTCTATACCGCCCAGCGTTGGGTACGGGTTCATAGTTAGCGGCGGATACCACTAACGTACTGGGATGAATCGCGGCTCGCTCGAAATAGCTACTAGTAAGTGATCTAATATACGCCCAGATGGACGGCATCTCTAGGTCCCTGTGGAGATCCGCTTTCCGGGCGAACCAAGGAGCACCGGTGATTTTACGCAGAACTCGGGTCTGCAAAACCTGAAGCTTATCGAGATTATTCACGTGGGCGAAGACCGGACAACTATAAGTCATAATCGGACGAATACAGACTTTATATATTGTGAGCTTATGTCTGAGGGACAGTTTGCTCTTCTGACAGAGTAAATAATGGAGGCGACCCAAGACCATAGCGGCTTTGTCTCGCACTCTTTTAATATGTGGCTCGAACGTTAAACGATTGTCTAAAGAGACGCCGAGATACTTGACCTCGGTGGTCCAAGGTATCTCGGAATCGTATAGCCTTATGGGCTTTAACTTATTATCGCGAGTTCTAGGATCGAAGAGTATCGCGGCACTCTTATCGGGGTTAATACCTATACGCCATCGAAGAAACCAATCACCGAGTTCAAAATCAAAATTTCTTTATTCAGTTTAGGCCCTAATAAGGCACTTATGAACGTCAAAAACTACCACCGGTTCGGAGACAACCCAGCCATCGAGAAGAACCGGCAAGAAACTCGACCGGGTACATTTTTTTTACATACATTTAAATACAGCTTATAGTGAATGCACAGAGAGGATTCAATTCCAGACATCACTATCGTTCATATACTGATCCACTCTATAATATCCTTTTGACACTAACACCCGCTTGACATGGCGCTTAAATTTGCAGTCCGGCAAATCGGTAACATGTTTTGGGACTTTATTGTAAAACCTAACACTGTTACCTAAGAAACTATTACTGGTTTTACTAAGTCTGAAACATGGGACGACCAGTTTATTACAGTTTCTAGTATTTACATTATGCCGGTCTTTTACTAAATTTAGTTTTTCAAAGTTTTTACGGACATACATTAAATTATCAAGAATGTATTGGGAGGGTAGAGTTAAGATACCGAATTCCTAGAATTTCGTTTTTAATGATTCGCGAGGTCCCAAATTTTATATTGCTCGAACTGCCCGTTTTTGTAATAAAAATATGGTGTCTACCTCGGCAGCCGTACCCCACAGCAGAATACCGTAAGACATTATGCTATGGAAGTAAGCGAAGTAGACTAACCTAGCAGTGGCAATATCTGTAAGCTGGCGAATTTTGCGTATTGCGAATGCAGCAGAACTTAATCTGCTCGCCATTTTTTTAATGTGAGGGCCCCATTGTAATTTGGAATCTAATGTAATTCCCAAGAATACAGCATTGTCAACTAACCCTACTACATTCCCTTCGATCTTGATTCTACTATCAACCTGTCTAACATTGGGTAAAGTAAATCTTATACATTTTGTTTTATCTGCATTTAACAATAAATTATTCAACGCAAACCAATGACAAATTTCATTTAAAGTATTATTCAGATGCCCAATCTCTGAATCTATCCTTTTTACTTTAAATATTAGAGAAGTATCATCCGCAAAAAGCACCATGTCAGCAGAGTTGTTAACCACTAGCGGTAGATCGTTTATATATATTAAAAAAAAAACAAGAACGGCCCTAAAATAGACCCCTGTGGTACATCAATTCGCGCAAATGATCCCGCTGAGGTTACCCCATGTATGTTAACTTTTTGACAGCGATCTTTTAAATAAGAGACTAGAAGGTCGAGAGAAGATCCACAAATACCATAGTGTTTTAATTTAAGAATAAGCGTACTGTGGTCAACGCAATCAAATGCCTTAGATAAATCGCAGAACACACCAATTGCATCCTGCGAATCCTCCCAGGCTCCCAATATATGATTTATGAGCGTTGCACCAGCGTCAGTAGTAGATTTCGATTTTGTGAAACCAAACTGTCGACCATCTAGAAACTTTTGCACTGTAAAATATTCTACCAATTGTTTAAGCATTATCTTTTCAAAAATTTTACTTATCGACGGAAGTACAGAAATAGGTCTATAACTTCCAAGACTACTTCTGCTACCTGATTTAAACAAAGGAACCACTTTACTTACTTTCATTAGATTAGGGAAGGTTCCTTTTATTATACATTGATTAAATATATTAGCCAAATGTGGTGAAATAGTGACGATTAAGGACTGTATTACTATTACCGACATTCCCCATATGTCTTCGGTGTGTTTTAAATTTAATTGTTTAAATGTCCTTATTATTTCACCTGCACTAATAGATGAGAATTTAAATTTTGAATTTGTAGGTGCACTCATATTCTTTAAAAGAGCTGCGGCACCCTGAGCTGATGATGTTATAGTCAGTGTCATTTGTGAAGGTATATTAGTGAAATAATCTTGGAAAACAGTTGCTACCTTTGAACTGTTTGAAATACGTACTCCGTCGACACTTAGATTAAATGAGTCATAATTTATTTTATTTTTTCCTAATTCTTTATTTATTATATGCCAGACAGTCTTGGTCTTATTTCTAGACTCGAGAATTTTGTTGCCTAAAAATTTTGCTTTGGCAGCTAAACAAACACGTTTAAAAATTTTAGAATAATTCCTAACATAAGCATGAAATGATTCACTATTTGTTAATGATCTCTTATAATATAGATCATACAAACGATCTCTACTTATTTTAATACCTGTAGTTGCCCATTCACTAAATTTTTTTACTTTCTTTACACTAATAACCTTTCTTGGGCAATGTTTATTAAATTCAGTGCTTATGATATTAAATAAGCTGTCATAGTCACTATCTGGATCTTGATTAATAAAAGTCTTGAAAGATAAATTTTGTGTAATATTATGATTTAAAAGACCTAATCTAGTTTTGGATAAAAGCCTAGTTGTTTTCTTATAGTCACTGCTAGGTTTATCACAATTAATTTTAACAAGGAGTCAAGGAGTGTGCTAACGGCTTCTTCGATGCGATCTCTGAGAACACTCGGCCGCCAGCCAGAGGCGTAGATGACAGTATCATCAGAATAACAACCTACCTCGACTCCCGGGAGCTTAGGTAGGTCGCTGATGAACAGGTTGAGGAGGGTGGGTGCGAGTATTGAGCCTTGTGGCACACCTGA
>JACEII010000049.1:1994171-2017307 GCA_014332785.1 Antheraea mylitta | reverse complement strand
CTGGAAAATGATCCTGGGACATGGCCGCATTGAAGATGCAGTAGCTCGGCCGAGCGTTCGCTTAACGTATATATGGTACGACTGTACAAAGCTCGCATGGATCGAGACTTTTTTTTTTTTTTTTCGAAATGACTACGCTATTGACCCAGCAAGGTCTTAACAGCTTCACCGGACTACTAAGGCGAGCGCTTTAGGCACTCAGCCAATATTATTTTGGCAACCAGCTCAAGGGTGCAAGGCACACCTCGGCTTGGCTGTTGTCTTTTGCATGCAAAATCGCGACCTATCTTAGCTAACCTAGCTAACTGTACATATATGTATGAGTTGTTCAAACGTATATGTGTACCAAGCATACACGCCTCGACAACTCCTCCATATATTTATTATCGAAAAATTGGGAGTTTTTCAGTTCGATAAGGGGAAAAAAAAGGAAAACCTTCCACTTTCAAGTGTAAGCGTGTAGGCGTGCACGTGTGTGGGGGTGATCGTGTAGTGTTGTAGCAATGATGTATATTTGTGTGTCACCGTATCACGCAAGCAACGCACTCAAGGGTTCCCTACTGAGAGATCGAACCTAGGCTTGAGCCGCTGCCGTGTGAGGCCTAATCGGGTGCGGATCGAGACGAGCTGCTCCGAAATCGGACGAATACGTACGTAATCAGCTGTTTGTGAGAAAGTATACTGGTGTATAGGTATTTATCATCTATGTACAACAATGAATATCTGTACTCGTATAAGTTGTGTACAAAGTGTTTTCCTGAATAACCTACATGTATTGTAAGATAATAAAGATATTTTGAACAATATTAACTTCTCATTTGCGGGGTGGTAGGGTTATACAGCCCGACTGGGTCGCAACCACCATGTATATGGCGAAAAAGCCCGTTATAGTGACTCGCTTTTGCGCGTCGCGTTTCGAGATCAGCCTGTGCATATCCAGTACCGGGTGACTTTCGTCATTATGGACGGCATGACAGTGGCGACCGACGAAGGATGATCTGTCTCGCGGTGGTCGCCACTGTTCTTGGATTGTACTATGCTTACCATCAGGCATAGTGCAGTCACTTTGTCGTGCTTTAATAAAAAAAAAAAATCATTAATTTAATAAAAGAAAAAAAAATCGTTTTCTTATCGGTCACCACGCTCAAAAAGTGTAACTTGAATTAACATCAAAGAAAAAAAAAAAACAAAGGAAAAAAAATACTGCATAAATAAAATAAATAAATAGTTATAATTGCATAAGTTAATAAAAAATGCTATGGAATAGCTTTACCGCGGCAGTCCCCGAGTGCCACACGTATTTTTTTATATTGTGGATTTATCATCATCATTGCCCTTATCCCACTTAAGTAGGGTCGGCACAACATGTTTTCTTTTTCCATTCTCTCCTGTCAGATGTCGTCTCAGTATTCACACCTTTTACAGACATATCGTTTTTCACACAATCCATCCATACTTTTTTCGGTCTTCCTCTACACGTATATCCATCCACTATCATACTCAACACTTTTCTAGTTACATGGCTTTCATCTCTTCTCATGACATGCCCATACCATGCTAACCGATTACTCCGCAACTTCTCTGTCACTGGTGCTATTTTCAAACTGCCTCTAATATACTCATTCTTAATCTTATCCATTCTAGTTACACCACACATCCACCTTAACATTCGCATCTCTGCCACATGTAATTTTCACTCATCCGTCTCTTTCGTAGCCCAGCACTCAGATGCATACAGCATGACCGGTCTTATCATAGTTTTATAAACCTTCCCCTTAAGTTTCAAAGGCATTCGTGGATCACAAGCTACCCCAGACACATTTCGCCATTTCATCCAAATTTGTGGATTTAGTATTATCAAAAAAAGAAAGTTGGATATTTTTAAATCACATTCTACAATACAGTATACATAATAAATCCTTTTATGTCCATTATCATAATCCAGTTTTAACCACCCGGCGACCATTCATGTATATAGTTAGAAACCACAATGAAAAAGATAATTATAAAAAATTGTCTGTTATAAAAAACATCCATAATAAAGATAGGTGGTAGAGCCACGCTAAAGCTATAGCTGGTTTCAGCATGAATGGGTCGGCTTGCTCGATGTAGTTACCACCCGACCCACAGAAACACCGACGTAAAGTAACTTTGTTTGCCTTGTTGCGTTTCCTTTCAGTTAGTGAGAGCGCCGGAGGCCCACCTATCCTCCCCCTCCCTCTTCTCCCTCCACCTTTCTCTCTACACCCCAAACACAGGCTAGCAACGCACTTGTAACTTTCCTGGTGTTGCTAGTATCTATGGAAGGCGGTTAATTCGATGTCCGCAGGTTCGAACTCCGGCATGTACCAACGAATTTTTCCTGAAACCTGAACCTGAGAAATGTTCTTGTAGTACTACTGTATATGGGAAAAATATAGAACTGTGGATTTCTCAGAGTTTGAAATCGCTAATACGCCGTGGGCTGGCGTGCTGATTACGCCTATACTTTCCTTCGGGAAGAGGCCTATGGCCCTGCAGTTGGTCTCTTACAGGCTGACGATGATGAAAGGCGGTTATCATTTGACATCAGGTGACCCGCATGTTCGTTTGGATCCTATGATATAATAATAATAAAAAAGTATACAAAAAATCCCAGAGTACAAACAGAATCTTTACTGATATCCAAGTAAAAATAGCACATAGGATATCCAAGTAAAAATAGCACATAGGTTATATACAGTAATACAAACGAGTAATGCAATTTTTTAGGCGTCACGCCAAATACAGGACTTGGCACTGTTTTGATACTACGTGCTCCGTGGACATCAAGCCAATGCAATACAGACTTTAAACGTGCTGTTGCGTAAATTGTATAGTTTGCTACCTATATATATGATAATTGGATATACTATATATCTACTTTAACAGCAGGAAGTAATTAAATTCGGAATTAGTTATCGAGAGCGCATTTCACTGAGGCAAGTTGTGATTATGATTTGTAGTTGTCTATATCTACTTTGCTTTAAGTGTCAATAGTCCTTTTAGATAAAAAAAGGTTTAAGATTTATTCTTATTACATTATTAGGTCCAAATTAATTCGTTGAAATATAAGTTCATACAACAGATTGTTTGATGACGTTTGTAATTAAGTATTAGATATTTGTCGGATTATTAAAATCGTACATTAACTGATTCAAATTGTTAATTCAAATTTATTTTGTAATCTCTTACAGTACATGACGAACCAATCCTATATTTCTATTATTTGTGACATAATCTAGAAACTTGCAGAGAGCTTCTTTGAAACTGTATGGTTAGTGCACAGCGTTTCGTTGATTTAACATCTTCACGCGGACTTTAGATGCCTGACCATGTAGAGTATTCTTTGGTATCCCATTTCGTATATCATGGCAAATATATTGCTTTGGTATTAGGAATCGATTGCAAATATCATAGATACATAAACGTATTGTATTTAGCTTCAACTATAAGAACTACCACAGTTGAGAAAATGAATATATGCCTGTCTATAAAATGAACAGTTTTATATTAATCAACGTATAAAATTTGGTTCTGTGCAAACGCATTAAGGGTAACATTTTTAATTTAAAATATAATTATAATAAGAATTGCTAATCATTTTCAATTTTATTATTAGAACGATAAGGTTTCAATTCGATTGTATTCATTGACAGACGTTTTGCTGACTGCATAGACAGCCAGCTGTCAGAAAAGTAACTTCGTTCCAGCGAAATTATTCCACGTCATTAAGATTTCTTTCCTTAATAATTTCTTAAATTCCGAGTTCGCTACGTTTCGTTAGAGAAATGAAAAAAATATATAAAAGAATGAATAATATTGATGTATAAAATTGTTGGCAGTATTCGAAAAAAATGCTCAGCATAAAAACATACTTTCAGGAGATATCTTTCTAATAAATTATGAAAATTGAGTAAATGTTATTTCATGTATATCCATTTTCCCTTGGTGCTCCTAAACTATGCAACGAATTTTAATTCCTTTTTACACTGCCGTTTGGAGATTTTTTTCTAGAAGTTTTATGTACGTCATGTTTGTATATAATATGTATATAAAATATATATAACTAAATATACTGTAATGAAGAAGTAATAAGCAGTTATCGGTTTCATAAAATGATATCGTTAGCTAGACTTTATGAGATATATCAAAATAATGTGACAAAGAATTGTACATGGGAAAAATATCTACATAAAATATGATGGTAATTTTTTTTTATTTATAACGGCCACTGGATACAAGTCCTTTAAGCCTAACTTAGTATTATAGACCATCTTAAATAATGGTACATTTTTATCTCCACTGGTTGCCCACAGTAAATATTTTGAAGTGAAAACTTATTTAAACGCGGTGAGCGATTTTATAGGTAAAATTTATGTTGTAGGAAAGTTTATGGATTCGCATCACCGATGACTTCAACATAGCCCTGACGTATTGCGTCAAACTAGCGACCTGTAGCATAGCGGTCAATGTATATGTAATATCATATTTAAAAATAATTAATAGATTGTATAAAAATGTATATAGGTAATTATTGCTAGGAATGCTAATAGACGTGATCTCGGGGCGGGTCGTTAATCTACAATTGTATTTAAATAGGTAAGGAAAAAAAGTTACAAATTATATGAAAAATATACAAACCAGAATAAGAGATTCATTTACTTTTGATAAAATTTAAAGTAGCAAATACCTACAGCTTTGTCACAGCATACGAGAATACGTTTGAAACTATTCCATTTGTCTTGACGTAAGATATGGATGAGGCTTAAATACCTATTGCTAGCCTCTGCCCGCGACTTCGTTCGCGCGGAATAGTACTTTGGGGTAACGCTAACACGCAGCTGAAACTCTCAAGAGGAAAAAAAACCCGATTTTTAAACATTCTTCATCGGTGCTACGCTTCTATTGCTCTTAGCGTAATAATATATAACCTAAAATATTCCTTGATAAATAAGCTATAAAACGTTGAAAGAATGTTTCAAATCGGACCCGTAGTTCCCGAGATTACCCCCTACAATGTCACAACGCCACAAACTCACAAACTCACAAGCTTTACCTCTTTATAATATTAGTATAGATATCCTCTAATAAAAACACAATCGTCGCCATTATATTTGGCCGCTCTGAATATGGATTACGTTCGGGCTTACATATAAGATTATTAAAAGTTTAATAAAGAACAAAGTTAAAATATTATTATAAAAATTTAAAATTTGTATTAATTTTCCCTTCAGTTGTCACGATTTTACTATAACTTAATACGTGTAAATAACTAAATTTGTTTTTAACGCAGCTATATTCAGCGCGGTTAAAAAGTTTAACGCGTATTGTAAAAAAACTACGATTTCGAAGGCCAAAATATTACCTAATTTCACACATAAAAACTTTAAAGTCTCGTCCTCGATTTTTAATAAAAACTGGGTTTCGCTAAACTCAAATCGTAATGATAAAATAAAATAAATTTATAATGCTTAAAATAGCAATAGTTACGTCACGTAGCCGAGTCGTGTCGACTGGTAATACGGGGCGTGACTATACATATTGCGTAATGTAGCGAAGCATGATCAGATTTATGAATTCGGTATAGAAAAGGATTCCGTATAAAGAGGTAGAAACATCATACTATATTTGATATAATATATATGATATAATGTATCTGATTCTTGAGGTACTGTTTAACTTGTAAACCTTACAATTGAAACAAAATTAGTTCTGTTGCTTTAAATACTAAATAATCTTTACCATTCATTATGTTATAAGATCTAGTAATATTTAATCATCTGATTTAGGATTAAAGTTCAACAAAAGTAGGCGGTAGAGTCACGCAGAAGCTAGAACTGGTTTCAGTATGAATGGGTGGGCTCGTCCGGGGTTGAAGTAACAGTGCTTGCGTTGTTGCGTTTCGTTCGGTTAGTGAGAACACTGGAGACCCACCTCCCTTTCTCCTCCTCCTCCTCATCCATATACAGGTTGGCAACGCACTTGCAACTCACCTGGTGGTGATCACTTAACAAGCCAATATTATTGAAGATCTCTTTCCTGTGCACCGTAGCAGTCACTTACTCGCTTTTTGATATGGAGATTTTTATTACAAATTAATGTGCTCTTCCGTTCGATTTTTCTTTCGTACAATCCTTGTCCTGATATTACATGCACTACAAAATAAGAAACGGCGAACTAGATACAAGTTGGAGGTGGTAGAGTCACGCCGAAACTATTATTGGTTTCAACATGAATGGGTCGGCTCACCCTGAGTAACTACCACCCGACCCACAGAGACACCGACGTGAAGTAACAGTGATTGCATTGTTGCGTTTCGTTCGGTCAGTGAGAGCACCGGAGACCCTCCTCTCCTGCCCATTTCCTCTCCCCTCACAATTTCCCTCTTTCCCCCATTCCCTCTAAACACAGGCTGGCAACACACTTGCGACCTCCCTGGTGTTGCTAGTGTCTATAGACGGCGGTGATCACTTGACATCAGGTAACCCGCCTGTTCGTTTGCCTCTTATGATATAAAAAAATACAGCTGTCATAAAATAATGCACCTACACGCTATCCAAAATCATTTATTTTTACACAGATAGATAATTAATATGTATAAATCTGCTTAGAAGGTAGAATTTCTGATTTAAAAAGAATTAAACAAATAAATTTTGTAAAGAGAATTTTAAGGACACACCAATATACAGGTTCTATGCTTATTCTAGTTTTGCATACGAAATTGGAAAAATTAAACTGCGGTTACAATATTTTCGTAGTAATGGCATCATATTTTTCCCATAAAGACCTGTCAGTTCTACTGCTCTACTCAAATATGATTTATCGGAGTGAATTCACTGGCAGGATGTGAATGCGATCGGCGAATATATGCGAAATTGAGTACAGTCGTCACCACAAATGTTACACTCAATTGTAGATTAATTAAGTACAACCATTTCTATTACATCTGTCATATTTTTTCCATGAATACCTGTCACTGTCTCTTAATATCTTACTTTAAGTTTTAAGAGGGTTTTTTTCGTTAGCCCAAAGTAACTATTCCATGCGAACGAAGCCGCAGGCAGAGGCTAGTATTCAATAAAGTAAGCGTACACAAAATTGAACGATAGTTTGTTTGTACTCAATGAAACATATACGAGGGGCTTAAATAAAAACTCTGACGAAGCTTTGTGAATAACAGAACAAGCGTTATCGAAAGCATTCCTGTTGACATGCGGGATTGATTGAATATTGAAAGTTTGTATCAGAAACTTTATCCCGGAAAGGTCCGACGCAAGCATTCATTCACTTTTCATCCTTTACACATATTTGTCACAAAATTGGGTTAACATTTTTCAAACGAGTTTACGAAATCATTTTTAGTTTTATACGGATAAAACTAACCTTTCTAGAGTTTTGATCGAAACTAATTTAAAAAACCGAATATTGCACTCGAAGTTGAATTTGATAAGAAAGTGTTTTGTATGTATATATACAAGTTCAGTCAGCGATTTGGTGTGTGTTTATTACATTACAGTTACTTTAATTACTAACAGTGCCCGCGAACTCCGTTCCGCCTAAAGTATATTCAAATATGTGTTTTTTTTGCATAAAACCGTCTTCTGACAATATCGAATGCAACAAAAAAGGTGTAGGTGGCAGAGCCATGCTAAAGTTATTATTGGTTTCAGCATGAATGGGTCGGCTCGTCCGGTGTAGCGCCACCTGGCCCACAGAAAACCGACGTGGAGTAACAGTGCTTGCATTGTTGCGTTTCGTTCGGTTAGTGAGAGCGCTGGAGACTCATATCCTCGCCCTTTCTCTCAATTCCCCCAAAGACAGGCTGGTAACGCAAGTGCGACTCCTTTGGGGTTGCTAGTGTCTATGGACGGCGGTGATCGCCTAACAACAAGTGACCCGTCTGTTCATTTGCCTCCTATATGATATAAATAAAAAAAAATAGTGAAATCGGTTCAGCTGTTCTGGAGATTCGCGCTTAGCAACACATTCAGCTATTCATTTTTATAATATAGAAAATAACTTCTGTAATATTTATATGACATAATAAGTATAGAAGTATATAAGTATAGAAATAACTATATGACAATAATGTACTTCACGTATATTGTTTTACATAAAAAATTAGAAAGTCGTCCTTATAATGTGTCCAGATTTACAAAAAAGCTATTCTAATGTCCAAAAATTTAATCAAAAAACCCGTATCTAACAGGAAACGTGTGGAAACCTCTGCCCAGTACTTTTTACTCATATCATTGCAGTACAGTATTATAGTAAGCAAAACATTGACATGACTTGAAACTATTCACTTACATACATTTTAACTAGAATTAAAGAACAATGCTATTGGTAATCGTATTCAATTCTTCTATTTTGTAGGTGGTAGAGCCACGCTCAAGCTATTATTACTGGTTTCAGCATGAACGGGTCGGCTCGCCCGGGGTAGTACCACCCGACCCACAGAAACACCCACGCGAAGTAAAAGTGCTTGCATTGTTACGTTCGGTCAGTGAGAGTGCCAGAGGCCCTCCCCTGTCTTCTATCCCTTCCCCTCCCCTCCCAGTTCACTCCCGTCCTCCTTCTCCGCTCCCCTCTTCAATACACAGGCCGGCAACGTTCTTGCGACTTCACTGGTGTTGCTGGTGTCAATGGACGGTGGTGATCACTTAACATCAGGTGACCCACCTGTTTGTTTGCCTCCTATGACATAAAAAAAAAACTTAATATGAAGGATAGGGAAGAGTAACGTAATAATTAAAATTCTTTGAGCCTACTGTGGTATAAATTTAGCGTGATAATATAATGATGGAAAGTTACTTGAAATAATTTGTTTTAGTCCCTGAAAATTAGATTTAGTTCTTGATAATACTTAGTAGAATATACAAAACATTATTGGTTAAAAGCGAAGGCAACAGATCTTAAACGTGAATTTAAAGGTTAGTGTACTACTCGGAATGTTATTTTAATTATAACTCACGTAGTTGACGACACTACGCGGGATTCGGAGTATATTTCTAACGTTCGAGACACACTGCTGATTGAAGTAACGAGCATTTTCTACAGCGTAATTTATTTATAATATTTTTTGTTTTGTTTTCAGATATGCATTCATATGGCTATGGCCAGTGATTTTATTCGTGGTAGTTCAGGCGAGTCCTCTACCTACGAAATCGTATCCACGTCACACGGTCTACCGCACAGTTATTACGTTCTTGCTTTGTGCACTGACTGACTATTTTATAAGGTAATTGCCTCACTCCAGAGGATCATTTTTTTTATATCATAGGAGGTAAACGAACACACGGGTCACCTGATGTAAAATGATCACCGCCGTCCATAGACACTAGCAACACCAGAGGAGTTGCAAATGCGTTTCCAGCCTGTGTTTGGAGGAAGATGAAAGAGGAGGACGAGAAGAGGAGAGAGTTAGCGAGGTAGGCCTCCAGCGCTCTCACTGACCGAACGCAACAATGGAAGCACTGATACTTCATGTCGGTTTTCTGTAGGTCGAGTGATACTACCCCGGGCGAGCAGATCCATTTGTGCTGAAAACCACTTATAGCTTCAGTGTGGCTCTACCATCTACATAATCTTTACAAAACAGAATATTAGTAACTGAAACAATTAAATGTTAGTACCTGGATGACCGAGTCTAGCTCGGTTCTTTAAAAAACTGTTAGATTTGCCTCACAAAATTGACAATTTTTCACAAAAAAAAAAAATTATATCTCTTTTGCTGCGACCTGGATTTAAACTGGGGTTAGGGGGATTATCGAAGCAGCCGATTTCCATCTCAGCTATTTATGTTTTGACAGCGCCGGCAAAATTTACCTTTATATTCTAGCTATATTTTTTCATTGAATGAAAACTCAGTTAAAAAGTTTTCCATGAATAAAATCTAGCTAGATCGATTTATAGTGCTCGAAACCACCTACATACTAAGTTTCACGGAAATGTATGACGCTGTTTCCGAGATCCTGAATATATACAAATATTAAAATATACAAGAATTGCTCGTTTAAATGGATAGATAGATGGATTAAATGCGTCATTGCTTGACGTTTGAAGCTATTATCGGTGGACACTGTTGATATATAGCTGAAAAATATAAAAATTCAAATAATTTAACACTAGCGATCCCGGCGGACGTTGTCCCACTCTGATAATTTAAAAAAACCATAATAAATTATATACCTAATCCTTCCTCATGATTCACTTTATCTATTGGTAAAGATCGCATGAAAATCCCTTCAATAGTCTTTGAGTTTATCGCGAACAGACATACGATTTGTTTGTCCTATGCTACGTCTGTACGTAGCATAGGACTTTATTTAATATAATATGTAGTGATATGTTACAGATTACTGTGTATCAACCACGATTACACTGCGACTACACGTCGCGCAAATAAAGCCAAACTTTTTTTATATGAAACATCTATAGGCAGAGGGTAAACCTAATTGTTGGCGTGGCGACGCAAACTACGAATGTTGTACTATGAATGAAATAATCAAAAAAAAATTGCAACCCTATCTGTATAAACATAAGATTCAAACTGTTATGTCGGCCATTCGTTTTTTTTTTTTTTTTTGCTGTGAGACGTGACAATGGCCAGTCAATTCTACGCGGAAGTGTAAAACTACGTTCACGCTAATCTTGATAAAACGAGTCGTTTCCCTGAAACATCAGTAGCATATCCACATGAACGAAGTTTCAAATATGAACTTCTTCAATTAGTTCGTAGATCGGATTATAAACTGCGGTGACAGTGTTTCACGTAGCCCGGGCTAATCAAATTGTCGGTAGCAGAGCGAGTGTAATCAGGAAAGCTATAAAGATAAGTCTAGCGCGTGGCGCAAACATTACGCGGCATTAAGGCTCCTGGTTACCAGGTATTTCTTAGAAGGGAGGCAGTGGATATAGATTAATTAATTTACCACGGGTACGTGTGAATAAATTTGTTTTCAATTATACGTTCGATGTATTAATTTATATCACTCTCGGATTTAGTGCGGTGACGTCAGTCGTAGAATATATTTAATCATTTCATATCCTTTAATATATATGTACTATTCCTGATGGCTAGTTCAGTGAATCCTAAGAACATTTGGCAGCTATTGCAATCTATATTCACTGGAATAGTATTAGTAGGTAATTGAAATTAACTAGAGTACATGAAAACAAATCGCTTGCCTGTTTTTTATGCATAACATGTAATGTACTTGATAAAATTAACCTTACCTGTAATTTCATATTTCGCTTTTGCAAAGCGATAACAGAAACTACCGAATATTAGCTTCAAAAAGCTCCAAAACTAAAATCTTAATAAAGCAACAACGGTGCTTTAACTTCTGTATATGTACTATAAGTCTTCTTTTCAATAACTCCATAGATAAAAATATATGCATTACATTACGGATAATTGATAACAGTATTGTCATTTTGAAGAATTAGTTATTTCTAATATCGTAATACCCTCACAAGGGACAGGTTAAATATAGGTGACTTTATTAGTGTGTCATTATAATATTCACAGACAGAAATAATGATCAGTAACGGATAAACTTTATCAGATTTAATCTTGGTGTTTTTTGAGAACTTTTGAAATAAAATTTTCTGTAGGCCCGTTGTGATTTGAAAGTTAAGAAAAAGAAAATACGACATTAAAAAGAGATAAACATATACATCTACAGGATTTAACATGCGAGAGAATGAGATAGAATACATTATACAGTGTGTTATAGTCGAGGTTTCCATATTGCATATTATTATATTACCTAATACTTGATATAGTGTAACTATTGTACCTGTGTACGTTTGTTAGTAACGGGTGTATCTGTTTATTATGAAGCCTTCGAAAAAGGCATAATAAGCGTTTTGTATCTTCATGTGTATCGTTTATATAAATATTTTATCAATTTTTGAAGGTTTCCCTTCTACCTCGTATGGAGTGCACATATGTTAATTTATACTCGAAGTACACTGATTATAGTAGATTTATAATTTATTTAGTGCTAAAAATGAACAAGGAAAATACACAAATTTTGGACTCTAAACTCAAATTCGAAATCAATTGTTTTGTTATGGTTACTTTCTACTACATTACTTAAATACAAAAAATAGTAGAATACGAGGCAAACTTACGAAATAGAAAATCAAATATAAAACCCGGTTTACGTCAATTAAAAATTACAGAATTCGAGCATCAGTTAATATTTGAAAGTAAAATTAACTTACTCTCGCCGCACAAAGATTTCTTCATATCATATTTTCGTAAAGTGCACACCCTCGCGTCGTCTCTCTATACGACCGTAATTGCTTCCCCTTAACAACACAGTAATGGATCCACCATGCGTTCCTATGTACAGTGACTTTCGCACAAAAGCATTATATCTCACACAAAAGACGTCGCAATTGGTGAACGAAGGAAACGAGATGTACGTGATTTAAAATTCAATTTGTTACGATAATCTTAAATATTTATTTGATAAAACTCTCACGGTGTTATTACAAAAAAGGTAAATATATATTGAATACTTGCTTTAAAAAAGGTTACGTTTGAAATCTACCGCGCTCGCTGAATGTCCGCCATCTTGCTCTTTCGTCTCGCTTTGGTTAGGTTAGTTTAGACTTGCGAAAAAAGATAACGCGAACTTGCCTCGGGTTCGTGTTAATTGTTGTTACTGATGGAATTAAATAAAATGCTGAAGTTTGATATGGACTGATATTTTAATGCATATGTACTATAAGTGATAATATACACTAACATACAGTATTGGTTACATAAAAACAGCCTCTTATACTAACGTACCTACGAGTCCCGGGTGAATGTCAGGTGATAAGTGACAGTTGTATGGGTGACCCGTGATCAATAATGTGTTGGGTGGGCTGAGTTACGATACTGAATTCCCGAGACTTAGCTTTTAATAATTCGCGACGTCCCTTATGGTAAGATTAGGGGCAGGAAATCAAGGTAATAAGCTCGATGTAATCCAGTACAAGCACGACCGAAGACGCAAAATGTCTTCAATCCATCAGAAGTCTTTCGCTGGTTTTTTTTTTTATATCATATAGGAGGCAAACGAACAGGCGGACTACCTGATATTAAGCGATCACCGCCATCCATAGACACTTGCAACATCAGGGGTGTTGCAAGTGCGTTGCCAGCCTGTGATTTGGGAAAATGACAATTAAGGGGGATGGAGAGGGGGAGATGAGTAGAGAACAATGGTGGGGAAAGGAGGGGAGATGAGTCTCTGGCGCTCTCACTGACCGAACGAAACGCAAAAATGCAGTCACTGTTACTTCACGTCGGTTTTCTGTGAGAGGGTGGTACTACCCTGGACGAGCCACCCCATTCATTCTGAAACCAATAATGGTTTCAGCATGGCTCTATCACAATATATACCACAATGGTACGGATTCTTACCGCTCTATTTGTTCACTAAGACCCTGGATCGGAAATAAATAATCGTGGGATTTAGTTTATATTAAACAATCTTCATTTGCATACAAAATATCCGTTAACAATTCAAGTTACGTATAACCTTACAACAATAATTTTATATCAAAAATAATGCTTTAACACAAGGATATTTTTCGCATAAAGAATACTGCATTGCCGGGACGTGTTATCATAAAATAAAGTGCATAAATCCGGAAAGCATAACACCGTTAAATTTAGTGGCCGTGTCTGCGTCTTCCAAGTCTGTTGATGTTAGTGGCTATTACAGAATAATCTAAGAAAAAGTATGACATTTTTAGTACAGAGTAACGTATCGCATTGCAGTATAGCTAGTTTAGTTAATTTTACATGCAAGGTTCTTTTATTGTCACAGATAAAATATATATCTGCTTTTTTCACTGTACAACATAATTTTTATTTATGTTCTATACAATCTAAAACTACAACAGTGGTCAATTGTTCATAATATATAATCATTTCTTTAATAGAAACGTATCATTAGATAGTATAAAACAAAGTCTTTTACCACGTCTGTATGTCTGTTTGTTTGCGATGAACTCAAAAACTACTGAATGCATTTTCATGCAGTTTTCACCTGTAGCTAAAGTGATTTACAAGGAAGGTTTTGGTAAATCTTTGAAGGATTTCTTTCACAATCAGGGAGGGACAACGTCTGCCGGGCCCGTAGTAAATAATATATAAGATGATAAAAGGCAAAAAAAAAAAAAAACAAAATAAACGAAGTCATATTTATATCGAACTCTGTAATTGGATATAACAAATGAACAATTAAATCTACTATTGACTGAGCGATTGGTTTTTAGAAAGCGACATTAAGGAATTAAAAAATGAATAAAGATAATGTTTCACTTCTAAGATTTAATTAAATAGGATTTTTAAAAGACATCGAGTGATGCTTGGTCATCCAGATATTGAACCATTAATCATCCCCTCCTCACTTGATATTTCCGGGAACCCGCAAAATGATTAACCTGTCACTTAATTAATTAATTTTGAACTCCCATCGTTCTATAACAAAGGCGCGAGGTCGCAGAAGGTATTTGCATTTAATAGGAGACTTAAAATAAATGGATGACAAATGAAATAAGTTTCTGTGATAGAGTAATTAAAATAAGTTTACGTAAACGTATTTGAAGATTTTGTAAATAATTGTAGGCAGTTTGACTTGTAATGTTATCAAATATATTGTAATTGGTCTAATACTCATATAATTGAGAGTACCTGGAAGACCGAACCTAACTCGGTTATTCAAATAACATTTTTAAATTAAAATAAACTGTTAGGTTTGCTTCACAAAATTAGCATTTTTCATAAAAAATATAAAAAAAAAAAAAATCTCTTTTGCTGTCACTTGGATTCGACCTAGGGTTAGACGGATTTTCGAAGCAGCCAATTTCCATCTGGGCTATTTTTGTTATGACAGCGGCGGCGAAATTTACCTCTATATTCTAGCTATATTTTTACATTGCGTGAAAACTCAGATAAAAAGTTTTCTATGAATGAATTCTAATTACATCGATTTATCGTCCCCGAAACCACCTACAAACTAAGTTTCTCGGAAATCGCTGACGCCGTT
Organism: Antheraea mylitta; assembly: GCA_014332785.1. Taxonomy (NCBI): domain Eukaryota; kingdom Metazoa; phylum Arthropoda; class Insecta; order Lepidoptera; family Saturniidae; genus Antheraea; species Antheraea mylitta. Next base: position 2,002,227 of record JACEII010000049.1, on the reverse strand, counting down.
TCCGAGATCCTGAGTATATAACATCATACAAGAATTGCTCCTTTAAAGGTGTTAGATAAATCTTAACACAACAGGGATTAAAATAACTTTATTTACCGCAGCGGTGTCACTGGGAGCAAGTTTAGACGTCGGTTCGATTCCTTGCAATAACCCAAAGCTTTTGGCAAAGGAAAACATTTTGGTGAAACTGTTGTATGTTTGTAGAGTTTTTTCACTAATGTTAAACTCGCTAAGTCTAGATCAGGGTCAGATGGCCAATCATGAATGCTTTTTCAGTCGATTTCGAGAAAAATTTGCGTATATAAAACTATTGACAGATTTTGTTTTAAGGAGACATCTAAAACAAATTGTAATTAATAAACAATTAAAATTTATTTGATCCACAATCAGAGCAGAATAACCCTCTCATCACTTTCTTTTATCGACGATCCTACATTACACTTACTTGCTTTCAAAGTCGATCTATAATAGTTTAACAATATAGGAGGCAAATAAGCAGGTACGTCACCTGATTTTAAGTGATTATCACCGTCCACAGACACTAACAACACCAGGGCAGTCGCAAGTGCGTTGCCAGCTTGTGTTTGATGAAAATGGGGAGGCAAGAGGAGGGTGAAAACAAGAAGGGGGGTAGATGTGCCACCGGTGTTCTCACTGACCGAACGAAATGCAACAATGCGAGCACTGTTACTTCACGTCAGTGTTTCTGTGAGAGGGTGGTACTACCACGGACAAGCCGACCCATTCATGCTGAAATCGGTAATAGCTGCAGCGTGGCTCTACGACCTACAAAATGAACGAATATTGACATGGATCGTTAGTAAGTCAAGTAAATCGAATAAATTAGCCGTAACACACTTATGTAGATGCTTGGTGAGAAATTCTCAACTTTAGGGTGGAAGGTAGCCAAGCGGGCTTTGAAAAAGCCCTACCACATTTTCTTCGCGATGTCTTTCTATATCGAAACCTCCGACTCAGGTGCTAGGATTCGAACCTACGTACATTGTACGTTTTGTAGGTAGTAGAGCCAAGTTGAAACTATTGGTTTCAGCATGAATGGGTCGGTTCACCCTGGTTAGCACCACCCTCTCACAGAAAACCGACGAGAAGTAAGTGCTTGCATTGTTGCGTTTGTTCGGTCAGTGAGAGCACCGCAGGACCACCACCCCTCCCTCGCCCCTCACTTCTCTCCCCCCAATTCCTTCCCCCAAACACAGGCTAACAACGCGCATGCGACTTCCTTGGTGTTGCAAGTGTCTATGGACGACGGTGATACTTAAAACAGGTGACACGTTTGTTCCTTTACCTCCTATGATATAAAAAAAAAATGACGCGTTGTCCGAATATGTTACCAAATATGCCATCATCCCGTGAAATTAATTAATATTTTTTTTTTATTGAAGCACGGCAAAATGACTGCACTATACTTGATGGTAAACATAGTACAATCCAAAAACAGTGGCGACCACCGAGAGACAGATCATCCATCGTCAGTCGCCGCTGTCATGCCGGCCATAATGACGAAAGTCGTCTGGTACTGGATATGCACAGGCTGATCCCAAAACGCGACGCGCAAAAGCGAGTCACTATGACGGGCTTTTTCGCCATGTACATGGTGGTTGCGACCCAGTCGGGCTGTAAAACCCTACCACCCCGCTATCGCCATTGCCTCGTTCGTTGATCAGCAGGGTGCACCACGTGCAGGTGAGGTCGGCTTGGGTGTCTCAAGTCTTAAGATCTTACTCGACACCCGTTACACCCCAAAACTTTCTTACTTACCCAAAATTACTTTTCTATACTATTTAAACTAATTAAAAACGTCACTTCTACCAGCTACTAACATGATAAATAAAATGAGAAGATTATTTTCGTTATACACTGTTTTTACGTTGTATAAGAAAAGGCGAAATGAATTATAATATGTAGGCATAATACTGGAGACATGTCACGGCATCGTAATACGACACATCTGTCGGTGTCAGGCACTTATTTAATCTCCTGTGATTTATGGATTAATTACTTGTAATAATAACTGATAACACTTTGAACCTTACGCAAGTAATGATAAGGTGATAAATTGTGCGTATTAATCACACCATTACTTAATATAAGGATGTCTTTAGAAATTACGCGTTATTAGACAAAGGGAAACGGGAGTGTCTCTTCAGAAGTTTCGACACGATGGAAATAATATTTGCCTATATATATATATTTTCATTATCCTTTGTTACACAGTTTAATATTGAAAAGACCGTGAATTATACTCTTGAAACATTAATTCATTCATCTTAATAGCCACTTCAAATAGTAACAGGATATTATTTACGATAAAAGTGAAAACATAAATAAATATATGAACATTAGAGAGTTCATAAGGCTATAACAAGCGTAACGTGAAGAGACATTTCCACAGACCGGCATGACAGCTGGGTGTCTCTCGGTAGTCGCCGTTGTTTTTGAATGTTTCTGTGTTCACCATCAGGCATAATAACGCATAATACACGTAACATACTGCTGATACTATTTCATTATGTAACACGGAATTATAAGAATGTGTTTATTGGAATGATACACTCTTTATCAGACAATAGACGTAGTTCTTAAGGGGGCGTCCGTTAATTACTTGTGGGGTTTGAGGAGGGTTCATGTCAAATCTCACGTCGGAGATGAAGGGGGCTTAGACAACATACCTTATTTGAAGTAAAAAAAGGTGTAAAAAAGGCAAAATCAGATTAATTTAGATAAAAACTTGTTCTGGACTAAATTAAAATCCGTGAATCAATGTATAGTTATTTAGTACCGATATTTCGAAATATAATGAATTAATAATTATAACTAAATCTAATAACAGTAAAAGGTTCAAGTAAAAATAACAATAATAAAAAAAATAGGTTTTTTTTTAATATATCCAATGCACATATACCCAAATTTCATGTCATCTTACCAGGTGGTTGGAGGATAAAAAAACTCTAAAAACGCCCCACACAATTAATGGACAACTCCTAAAGATTAGAGCTGATTATATACGATTCAGTGCATTAAAAAACCCAGCTCGCTTAATGTCCAGTCAAGCCGAGTAAGCCCGATTCAGCGTCATAGATCCGAGCGTAATGTATCACATTTGTTTACTGTTCAGTGCACTTCAAGGAGATTTCGCTTGAAAAAATATCACATAAAAGACCTTCCCACCTCTACTCTCCCCCCCATACTAACATAGTACGAGCGGTTATATGAAGGGGTGCCATAAACGATGAGAAAACTTCTTTTTTTTTTATGGGATTGGATGTTTTTTTTTTATTGTAACACAGCAAAATGACTGCACTATGCCTGATGGTGAACACAGTATAATCCAGAATCAATGTCGACCACCGAGATACGCCATCCCTCGTCGGTCGCCACTGTCATGCTGGCCTGCGTAAATGTCTCTTCACGTTACGTTTGAAGGATCCCATGTTATAGGAAGGAGGGAACACACTGGCCGGGAGATTGTTCCACAGCTTCACGGTACGGCAAAGACAAGAAGTTGACAACATTTAAGCTGGTAGTTAACCGGTAAATGAACAACCAGGTCACTTGATTGTAAGTAATCACCGTCGCCCAAGGACACCTGCGAAACGAGGGGCATTACAGATACGTTGGCGGCCTTTGAGGTAGGAGTAGGTTCGTTTCTTAATAGTTTGTAGGTTATATTGGTCCGGAGACGCTGCCGGTGGGAGATCATTCCAGGGGACCGATGTACGTGAAAATAATATATGCGAAAACCACATCGTATACGACTTCCAACCATAGAGATGACATGGATGGAATTTTAAATTGTGCCGAGTCGTTCTGTAGTACAATTCAGCAGCAGGTATCAATCTGAACAGATCTTACGAAAACTCTTCGTGATAAATCTTGTAAAAGATTCAAAATGATGCGTGTTTTATTTTGATTAACAAAATCTTTCTTGCTTTCGCTTTAAGTTTTGCAGTTTGCTACGGTTTATAGAGCCTATGAGTATCTCTTGTAAAAATAAATTTATGTTAATATCACTAAACTATGTCACTGTTATATAAATGTTATAAAAATAACTTATCTTAAAATTAATCTATGCTCCTAGGTCCTTGTTATTGATCTAATCTCATGTTGATCTTAGTACCTGTACATTTTACAATAGCTCGGCAAAATGTCTGCCTAGTTCATAAAAGAAAGTATGGTACGGTCTAGAAGTAAAGGTGATTGTGGATGATAATTTCCAACAGAAATCGTTGTCGAGATACCTATCTGCAAAAATGTCTCTTAACACAGTGTCTCAAGAACCAGAGAATATAAGTGAACACGAGTAGATTTAACACTTTCTCATATTTGTTAACATGAGGAACTAAGTAACATGTGGCGGGTTTTCATTTCTTACCTGTAAAATAGCAACGATGAAAAAAATGATTTCACTATTATAATATTTATGTTATTTTAAATTATAATTATAATATCTTTGACACTATATAATACTGTCCTAAATATCACATGCGCAAAGGCTAAGAATAACGGTACCCTGTTCCCTGATCGCTCCCTCTCTTCTAATCACATGCTCCCTAGGCGGTGCTAATGTTCTACATTATTAAGTAAACCTCGAAGGGTTGAATAAAATAAGTAAAAACCTCCAAATATGTTGCTGATAAGAAACCTTATTAGCGTCTCGAACTCTTCTCGCGCCCCTTTGAGGGGGGTGCGAGGAATTCGTCTCAGGGTAAACCCTCTAAACCTTATTAGGCATGCTGTTAGTATTTATATATCTGATGTATACATTATATGTTACTATAAGTGGTGTGCGCGTCGTGCTTACAATTATTTGTAAAGAGCATATCTATAATTGTACATGGTCTCACAATTTTATAATTCTTTAATACAATTTAGAAAAAAAACGCGTACAGAGTTGAGCTACTTTTGATATATAAATGCCAACAAAAACAAAATTTGTAAAGAAAACCAAGTCTGGCAGCTCAGTTCTTTTACCGTAAAAAGTTGTGAGATCCGTGTAATACCAAGTCGGTTACCTTATTAAGTCCCTACATAAGGAACTTTCTGTCTTAAGTTATTATGTAATTAGCTAATCTAAGAACACCTTATAGTGACCATATCAATTTTAAAAATCTATTATGTTTTTAATAAAATACATTGAATTAAGAGATTTTGATTAGTTATAATTCTTAAACTTGTTCAAATGAATGAAATTTAAAATATACCATATTTATACAATGCCTGTTTGATTACTGTTTAATTCAGACTTATAATTTTAGCTACAACGAGATTATTGAGGGTCGAAATTAGCCTGAATTGTTTCGATAAAAGAATAATACGGCCGTGCCACTTTTTTGCTCGACTTGGCGGGGGCACTGCCGTGCCCCCAGATTATAATACCGCCATGTTTTATCAAAATCCGTTAAGTAGTTCTAGTGTGAATTAGTAACAAATATCCAATTATCTCCAAAAACCTTTTCGTTCATAACATTTGGTAGTTATTTTATTTAGTTGTGTTCTTACCACAGGAGCAGCTTCTCTTCCCCCCACGCCTTTTCCCTCCACAGCATATCGCCACAGGACATTGTATCGCCCGCATCGCTATTTAATGCACACGTCATCGCCATTTAATGCAGGCGTCGAAGCGACTGTTATAAGCGCAGCCATATTGTTATAAGCGCCAGAGTGTTAAGTGTATTTGCCCCGAGAAATCCATGAACGCTCTGTGTCTTGGACAAAGAGTTTCTCCACCGCCGCAGCGCTGAAAGCAGCGATTGGATTCACTATATATGCCAAGTAAGTGTGTATGTTCCTATTACCAAGCTCAATCGACTATATACCCTTGGATCCTGCGATTGAGCATATATCCTTTAATACCCTTGCCCTCTCAATCAACAAAAAATACAGTCATAATGGAGGTGAAAGGACTCAAGGCTTTGACCTAGTTTTGATGACTTATTCCCACCAACATTATTAGGCTATTTTGGATGGTACAAAGAAACAAAGAAGTTTTAGGCAAGATAGCATTCTTTTGCGTTTTATAATTTTATATAGAGTATCAACAATATAAAACATTTTTTAAATATTAAAACTCAAATAAAACAAACAATGTATATAAAATACGTACTATATCATTAATTAATTTCCAGATGTGTTATTTATAATTTAACTCCTTTATACTCGTAAACTGGTTACCAAATCACTGTAATTACTTTTGTTCAAAGTTCTTCCAAATTATTTACTGGAAAAAAAATCCGCTTCCTTTTTCCTTAATACTTACTTTGAAAAGAATACTTAAAAATTACCTGTTCGTCTTTAAAAGAGTAAAACTTTCTTTTATTACTGAAAAGAGAAATTTCTGTAGGTCGACAAAGTGACAATATAATGATGATGTATCCCAATATATAAATAAATCCTAGCGAAAGAATCAGAGTTTTCGGTGAAAGAAATCGTCATTATGAAAACCATAACATGGCGTTAGGGCTTTTTTTAAGCTCGTCTACATATATATACTGATGGTTAACTATAAGCCTCAAGTTAAAATCTGTTGACAAGCACCTTGTGGCCATAATGTCACTTCATGTCAGATGACGATGTAATTCACCAAACACACTTAACCAAGAGAGAGGGAACTGGCTTTGGTGTACAGCTGCCGGCAAACACCTATTTTTGCGTGGCAATAGATATTCAACTTGTGTGTACCAGGTAGTCAGGAGAGCTTAGAAATAGCTACTATCATGCTACGATTTCTTCACAATATTTTCCCTACCAAAAACTGTGGTTTCGAATCGAATCTACGTCAACAGCAACAGTATCCCAACACGAACGATCATCGCTTTTCACTTTCACTAATGTTGTTCACAAAATTAACGATTAAATATAAATAATAACTAAGCGAATGAAAACCGGCAAAACCAGGAAATATAGAAGAATTAACATTTTAAATTGCTACTTAGTAACTCGGGAAATAGTTTTACGTAAAACGGAACATCCTCTAAAGAAACTTCTGTCAAAGGAATTATTTATTCGTTTCCGTAATTTATCCGTAAAACGGAACGTTTAAACTTTTAACATTCAAGCAAGCGTAGCTCACAAATTAATTACAACTCCGTCTTCATATAGCATACATTCGTCTTAATTATATTCATAATTTACAGTATGGGCGTATTCTAAACACAGTGAATTACCTTTTAATTTTTAAACGTACGCATGTCTAACATTCGCGGGTCAGTAGATAGTGAGCTATGACAATCGTAGTCCGGTGAAGCTGTTAAGACCTTGCTAGGTCAATAGCGCAGTCAGTTCAAGAAAACAAAACTATGACAACCCTTCTATGTTCCTTCATCATCCTTTGTCCGGAGAGTAGGAACTGCTTTTAGATTTCTTCCACTGAACCCGTGAGATGTAAGCCCCTTAATTACGGGGCTTCCTTCTAGACTCTAAGGCTCTGAGATAATCCCCGAGGAACTGGTGAGAAGCGCGTATAGAAGTCCATGTATATGTTCCCTCGCTGGTTTGTGCATTCTCTGTAAAGGTGACAAAGTTGTCTGTGTGTATCAGCCACAGAACCATTCTATGGTGACAAAGATATCTTTGGCCCTACTAACCTCCTGACTAGCAGGGAGGAGCTCGATTAACTGCTCTGTTTCTAACTCCGTCATATCTTTCACGTACGTACCTTATAAGTCATGAAGTTCTGTCTCGCTCTCTTTCAAATATCAAAGTCACAACAGTCGGATAAGAGAGCACACAGTGAATTAATTACCATTCAAAAATAAGACCTAAATAATATTATTGAATTATAAGATTTCTTAAGTAAGTATTAACACAAGTTTAAAGAATAATTTACCATTAACTAGTATAGTATGTAATTAGTTGATAATTTATACTGATTAGAAAATGAAGCTTATACAGGCTTTATGGCGAAATGGTAATAATTCGTAAAATTGAGAACAGAGTTTTCAGATACTAGCCCTGTTCATAAATCGCTTTTTTAGTAATTTCTCATTCGAACTGGAATTATACAGGCTTTATGGCGCAATGGTAATAATTCGTAAAA
>JACEII010000049.1:1935960-1993540 GCA_014332785.1 Antheraea mylitta | reverse complement strand
TATTACGGATAGAGGTGATTTACGACCACCTCATTATATTCGTAATAGGCAGCATCGGCTGGGGCTGTTGGCATGAATTGCAACATATGCGCATCAAGCAAAGCCCAGTGTCTAGTCGTTAGCCGCCTTTTAAAATATCCAGCCAGTAAATATCTAATAATAAAAGATACTTATACTTAGGCTCCTTATGCTGCTACATTGATAAAATAATATTTAAGACCAGATGAAGAGTAGCCAGATAATAATAGTACGGACGCAAGACGCAAGTCCTACAGTCCAATAGTAATCTTGCTCAAATGGACTTAGTACATTTTGGTATGGAAATATCGTGGTTTTATAGTTGCAGGGATCTTTATATATTTTAAAATGGATAATTATTTAGCAATTATGTTTAAATTTCTTAATTCCTTAAATTACACTGTTTCTTGTGTGTATTGTTGAAACACTGTTGAAAACAATGTGATTATTAGGACAATCTATTTTTTTCTAAGTATTTATTCGAATCAGAACATTAATTGTGGTATAAAAAAATGTCTAATATATTTATTTATAAATAACTGGTTGCCACACGCAACATCGCCCCGTGACAAAGCGTAATACCGACTGATTTACCGAAAATATACATTTTCTATACAAAAACCGAGTATTTACCGGCAACCGGTAACCGAGGGACCGTAAACCGGAACAAACGATGAATAAGAAATGAATTGCTTTGATTTTACAAAACGAAAACATTCCACAAATACTTTATGTTAAAATGGAATTGTGTTTTAATTAGAATTGTATTCAGCTAAATAATAAATTGTAAATCGTTTACTAAATTCAGTAATCAGTAAATTAATTGAATTGAAAGAGAAAGATTTTTATAACTATATATTATAATACAAAGTTATTTACGACGTCTGTTCGTCTGTCTATTCGCGATGGACTCAAAATCAACTGAACGGAGTTTCATGCGGTTTACACCGGTAAATAAAGTGACTTATAAGGAAGGTTTAGGTATATAATTTGTCAAGGTTTTTTTATTATCACGGAGGGATAGTGTCTGTCGTATCCGCTAGTTTATAATAATTTCTTTTCCTTGTAACATTTCCTTTGTTTCAATGTGATATAATGTCATGTGAATACAAAAATATATCTTAACTTCTCTATATTTAGATACCCTTCTCTCACCTTGGTGGTTTTAGTACAACATGACTTCTTTAATACTGTAAACTGTGCTCCGTCTTAGTGTCTTACGTTTAGGATATCTTTGTTAATATCTAGGTGACGATAGCTACATAGTCATTATTGTCAACTATAGGACCTTTCCCTACTGTTTTGTAAATAATATATCGTATACAAATTAATATTGTGCTCAGATTTTAATATATTATCCATATTCATTTTTATTTTGACAGCAATAGTTCCTCTCCCTTTTCTTCCTTTATCTCTATTTAATCTGTTGATTACTGGTAAATATCACTATATAGATAACTAAATGCAGATACCGATACGAAACTTAAACATTTCCTAAAAAACTGTCTGCATATAAAAAGTCCAAGACAAACAGTTCAGTATCTTTTCTCTTATATTTGTCAACCGTTTGTCTTTTTTTTTTGTTTAATATATATGAAATAATAATCATTTATATATATAAACATTAGGCTATAAACTAAAAACAATTTAGCCCTTATATTTAGATTGCGACCACACGCAATCCGACCACTAGACGAAAACTAGCAATACTAGACATACGAGTACAACATTGAATTGACAAATTGAGTTTATTTAATATATCGAAATATATAATAATGAATGTAAGCCATATTTATGTTTGCCTCGTGACAGTGAAATAATTCTTTGTACGCTTATTTTTTAAGCTTTAATCTACACATATAAATATATATAAATTTAGTTATATAAATATCTTACGCAGGCAAACGGGCTAAGGATCTTATTAAAAGCATAACTTGTGCAAAAGATCGCATGAAAACATTTCGCCTTGACCCCAAATGACATTCCACGGCAATGTTATTTTCTCCGAAATTTTCTAAAATATTAGTGCGGTTATCAACTTCAAAAAAATCTCTGATGGCATTCCTTTAATAAACGTTAGATTTACGTCATGTGTAAAATATTTGTATATAAAAAAAAAACATCAACGTATGCTATACAATTTATTATTCTCTTGATATGAGATATTTTTCTGTTTCAATTTTCAACGTAGTAAACGAAGAGACAGATTTAATATCATATATTAATCATAGTCACAGTGGTACGTTAAAATAGCAGATGTGGTCACCTAAATATATTGCACTAAAACACACTAAGGAAAATTAATAGAATGGTGTAGAAATAGGTTCAGATGAAATGTTATAACATATTTATTTATTTAACTGGTTTAAAATCATTGTTACATATTCCATCCAATCTATTACAAAATGGTCTATTCCAAAAAACTTATATCACTAATTTAAAAGTGAAGACATTTTTATGCTTAAAACGTAAACCAAGTTTAATATTAAAGAAAAAACACTGTAAATTAACATATACATATTTCATAGATAGAAAAAACTAATAAACAATGAGAAAAGTAAACAAGAACTAAATTTATATAATTAAAAACAATCGCGTATCACTTGTGAACGGTTGCACTTATCTGACAAATTTTTATTTGAGTTGTTTGTAATTAGTAGGACAAGGTTTATATAAATAAAAAAATGTTTAAAAATGTATATGTTAAAGTGTATAATTTGGGATAAATAAATCTCCACATAATAAGGTAACAATATCTCTATATAACATATAACAAAATAACAATATCAATATCTCCACATAGTAAAACAAAAGACAGTAGAGAGTTCTTAAAAAAAATTGACCGAATTGTTGTTCGGTTGTTCAATTACCATTTTATTTAATTACATGAGAGTACTGTAAAGGTACGCGTCCACATTTTCATACCGTAAGTATGGGACGCATCGCATCAAACGGATCGTAGTATCCTATGTATAGGAAGTCATACAAGTGTGTCCTCTAATCCGCATCGTACGGATTGTACGATCTATCTGTCGGTAATCCGTAGTCCGGTGAAGCTGTTAAGACCTTGCTGGGTCAATAGCATAGACATTTCGAAAAAAAAAATCGGTAATACTGATGTCGATGCAATGCTCCGAGGGGCAACTTTGGGATGCGTGACAATGACGTCATACGGAATGCCGAAAAGTGGACGGACTCCGTAAAGGAAAGATTCGATCTCATTTTCTCTGTTAGTACACCCATACGAGGCCGGGGAGAGTGGTTAGTAGTTGTTGAATATAGAATTATAATTCTGGTACCCAGTTAATCAGTGGAGTGATGAAAAATGTATACACTTCATGGATATCGTAATTTGAACTTTCAGTAAATCAATGTTTGTAGAACCACCCACATTTATTAACCCTTACTTTCTGTTGGGATTAGACTTTATGTCAATGGAATTGAATCAGAGTAAGTTTTATTTTATTTGAAAAAAGAAAGCGAATTAGTTTCGTTTAGTATAAATATATTAGGAAATATAATGCTTTGTGTCAATTTTCGTATATGTCCATTCGATAATTTAGGTTTGATGGAGAAAGAATCTGCTATCAATTCGTATGATAATCGTTATTACAGCATGTGATCATTAATTTCGAGTCATTTAACGGACTTTGAAATTGCTATGCCGCCCTGACTTGCGCCTAAATCATTAAGACTTTTTTATATTATGTGACTTTTTTATACAATGCTCATGCACTACGTCAAGGGTAAGAGAAGTAATTCATATCGAATTGCGACCTCTCCATTTACACTGCTAATTCCAAATATCTTTGTTCGAGAGGGTGGTGCTAACCCGGACGAGCCTGCCTATTTATTCTGAAACCAGATATAGCATCAGCGTGGCTTTACCACTCTCAATTGATAAGGCACCTCTTTCGAATGGAAAATACTACCAACAAGTTACTTGTGTTCTGTCGTAGTAACAATGAATAGCATTTTAACACGTTATTCAGTTCCAATACTAAAACAATTGATACAGATCAAACAATAGTACTGAATATAATAAAAATGGCTTAATTCTCCCTACATTCATGTATCGAAGGCCTTTGTATTAAAAGAAAAACTGAAACATTCATGAACGTTTCGAGTTTTCTTTGTTCGACGCTGCCTTTTCATGTATGACGAATCCATACTTACTTATAATGGGATTGAATAGTGACAAGGCTTTCAGTTATGTATCTTTCTTTACAAAACTTCTGCTATGACCTCGTTATTTATTTACTTTGTACCTGTAACTTTGATTCGAAAATGGCGATATTTTTTTTATGTTATAGGAGGCAAACGAGCCTTGGGTTATATCTGATAACCCAAGAGTTAAGTGATCACCACCGTCCATAAACACTAGTGACGCCAAAGGAGTCACAAGTGCGTTACCAGCCTGTATTGGTTGGTAAGAAGAGGGAGGGAAGGGAGAAGGAGGAGGTGGTCCCCCGGCGCTCTCACTGACCGAACGAAACGCAACAATGCAAGCAACGTTACTTCACGTCGGTTTTCTGTGAGAGAGTGGTACTACCCCAGAAGAGCATACCATTTCATGTTGATACCAGTTATAACTTCAGTGCAACTCCTCTGGCGTTGTTAGTGTCTATGGACGGTGAGGATCACTTAAAATCATGATTTGCCTCCTTTGATACATAAATATACATTATTGTTAAATACAAAATACAAAAAATTCAACATGGCGCAGGCGCGGTATGTATGGCGGCATTTATCAAAGAGCGCTAGGGCACCGGCGTATGCCGCGTAATGCTAGTAAAACGAGTGGCTGATAAACCAGTTTGAATCTGATGTTTATACAGATAGAGTTGCAAATGTTATTGAGTATTTCGTTAATATTACAAAATTCGTCTTTTGCGTCGTCACGCCAACAATCAAGTTTACCCTCCGCCTATAGATGTTTTTCACATCAAAATTATAACACACCAAATCGATCAGGAAACCTTTACATAAATTAACTTCGCTTAAATCGTTTCCATACACGGTGACAACAAATAACTAGAAAGCGCTCATAACAACTGTTACTACAAAGTTTACAGAAATACCGCACGAACGTTCTATGGCAAAGTTGATCGAAGCATCAGATCTGTCTAGTTACTTAGGCAGTATAATAAATGATGAGTTCAATTTGTAATAGGAAACGTATTAATCCCGAAGGAACTAACTTCGACCTTGTTCCCTCAAACCCTAACAAAACTTTCGTCTAAAGTTTCGACTTTAACCGCTGTCCGTTACATAGGTAGTACACCACATCCACGGTCACGTGTATCGAAGACTTGTTTTAGATGTTGTATAGGTTCATGGGGAAATATGCTGTTTCAATGTAGACATAGGAACGCCTCTTCAAATTTCAACCCGAAAATCCAATTATATTCATCTTGCTATGTAAATATTATATCGGATTGTGTCTGCACGTATACTAGATAATACTCGTCCGCTTTACTATACCCGTCTTTTGTTTTTATTGACGGTAAAAATATATAAAAATGTAAAATTTAAAAAAAAGCGAAAGATCAAGTAAAAAAAAAGTGTTATAAAAACTAATTTCTGTAACGACAAATTATATTCAAATAATATTTTTTGCATTACATAATATACTCACCTCTGCCAACGACTTCGTCCGCCTAGAATGGTTATTTTGGGCTAACGCTAACACGCAGCAGAATCTTTCTCGAGAGAAAAAAAACTCGAATTTAAAACATTTTTCGTTAGTGCTCCGCTTCTTGATCTTAGTGTAATGATATATAGCTTAGCCTGATATATAGAATTTCTCCAATAAATGAGCTTTATAACACTGATAGCATTTTTCAAATCGGACTAGTAGTTCCTGAGAATACCCCCTACAATGTCATAACTCACAAACTTTACCTCTTTTAATATTAGTAAAGATTTAAAATAAACCATTCATAACAAACAAGAAATAGTATGATTCATACAATACAAATACTTTAAAATTGTTAGTAACAATTCACAAATATTTAAGGAACAGGTAAAGAGGTCGTCGCTCGAGGCAAACCTGTCGAATAAAGAGACGGCCAAGTATTTACCCGGCAACAGTGTAAAATACGTCTTCTGTAATTAGCCAGTTACTCGTAAGTACGAAGTTTTCGTTTACCCGCCAGGTGTAAGAGTTAGTTCAACGTTTACTGGACTAATTCTCGTTGCATTTAGCGTGGATTACACTGGGTACAGTTGAGCGGGAATAACTTGAGGACCTGGCTTTAAAGAATTAACTTACACTTTAAAGGTAAAAATTTGACTTTTAGATAACGTATAAAGTAAATATGAAAACTAGCTCTACCCTGCAGTTTACATACGTTTCAGTTTTAAGATAACATACTAGCTGTTGCCGTGCATATTGTAGATTTGGATTATCACACGGGAACAGTAATTGTTTCGAGAAGTTTCTCATACCCTTTTTTCTATCCCAGAAGTCACGTCATACAATCTCTGTTTTCGACAATCATCAGTCAACGGAACGCATGAGCCAGGTACCTGTGACCAAAGCAGCATTACATGTATTGACTTGTATGTTCTGACTTGTTGGGGCGAAGGAGAGGGTGACAGATTACTGGGCAAGCCCGTGTTGACATAAAGACGTTCGTCCTAGGCGCAGTAGCGTCCGCGAAGAGGTCACCCCAGAAATTATGTACGTAAAATTTAATATATATTGGTTGAATAGTTTTGGCGTGAAATGGTAAGGAACAAATAAACTCACAGAATAGTTTCTAATATTAGGCACAACTAGTGACAACCGAATTAGGTAGGCTTGAACAATTTTTGTGTAGAATTCAAACGTTCTGTCACAAGCCGGTCACACTTTTGAGCCACAGTTTATGGTACTTCGTAGATTGAAGCATACTCGGATCAGTTTTTCTATGCAATGGCTGATGTTCGTCGGGCGGTCGACTTGAGCTCGGCTTCTGATATCCAGTGCCACACTACACGGTTAATCCACACAATTAATTTGTTTTCGCTTAGCATATCATGCTGCATTAACAAATGTGAATCAGAATTGTACCTTTCTTATACCCCGAAACAATTAATTCGTAAATTTTTTCTATTATTCGTCTCCCCGAACACTAAAACTGTTATTGTTCTCCAAGCGTTTCTATGGTGTAACTGAAATCAGTTCTCAATATAACTTCTTCTTTTTAAAATCTATCACTTATTTTGGCTTCGTTTTTAAGAAGATTAAAATACAGCCATTGAAAGAAATATATGGACTAATATTAAATTCATTACATAAAGGTTACCTTGCCAAATTACGTACTTCAGCTATAACTCGACATATTCAATGTATGTCAATATAAGCAATTTTCGTGTCAATTTTCCGATAGCTGGAACTAGACCATTGGAGCAAATAATTGTGCTCGTTTGCTAATTTTAGAAAATTTCGTTGTGCTGTATAATTTGCTTATATAGTGTCTCATAATTATTGACGTTCGTTAAACATATTCGTTTAGTTTTTGATTATATTCATTTAAACGTTTGTATTTTAAAATTTACGTTGGATATTATATTAATACTTTTAAGGTATTGCATAGCTTCTATCGCGGGCCTTGAGCGTGGAGACCGAATCCAAAAATTCCGTAACGAAAAAACCTAACACCCTCCACTCTGCCTACCATGTATCTCGGCCGAGCGTTCGCTTAACGTATATATGTACGACGAATGACGACGCTATTGGCCCAGCAAGGTCTTAACAGCTTCACCGGACTACTCAGGCGAGCGCTTAAGGCACTCAGCCGATTTTATTCGGCTTACCTCGGCTTGGCTTTTGCCTGTTGCATGCAAAATCACGACCTATCTTAGCTAACCTAGCTAACTATTCATATATGTTTGAGTTATTGAAATGTATATGTGTACCAAGCATACACGCCTCAACAACTCCTCCATATATTTATTATCGGAAAATTGAGAGTTTTTCAGTTCGATAAGGAAAAAAAAAAGTAAACCCTTCCACTTTCACGTGTAAGCGTGTAGGTGTGCACGTCGGTGGGGGTGATCGTGTAGTGTTGTAGCAGTGATGTATATTTGTGTGTCACCGTATCGCGCAAGCAACGCACTCAAGGGCTCCCTACCGAGGGATCGAACCTAGGCTTGAGCCGCTGCCGTGGGAGGCCTAATAGGGTGCGGATCGAGACGAGCTGCTCCGAAATCGGACGAATACGTAATCAGCTGTTTGTGAGAAAGTATACTGGTGTATAGGTATTTATCATCTATGTACAACAGTGAATATCTGTACTCGTATAATTTGTGTACAAAGTGTTTTCCTGAATAACCTACATGTATTGTAAGATAATAAAAATATTTTGAACAATATTAACTTCTCATTTATTTAATAAAAGAAAAAAAATTGTTTTCTTATCGGTCACCACGCTCAAAAAGTGTAACTTGAATTAATATCAAAGAAAAAAAAACAAAGGAAAAAAAACTGCATAAATAAAATAAATAAATAGTTATAATTGCATAAGTTAATAAAAAATGCTATGCAATAGCTTTACCGCGGCAGTCTCCGAGTGCCACACGTATTTTTCTTTGTTTTTCCGTTTGCTTCTGTTTCTTGTTGATTTTCATTTATTATTATTATTTCTTAACCGTTTTTTATCATTATACTATTTCTGTTTTCATAAGGAGTTTACTTTAAAAGTTATATAAAGGTAATAATAATATCTCTAACTAAACATTTGGATTACTAACTTACTTTAGTTCAGGTTGCTTTGGATTCTATTAGGTACTTCATCATGAATGTTATTCTGAATATAAAGGTTAGGTATATCTTATTATATTGAATCTACCGTTGAGCTGAAATGAGGTAGAAGACCCAAATTTTACGCTAAGCCTAACAAGGGAAATGAGCTACCAAAACTTTCACTAGTGTGGTTGTTTGGTAATACATTTTGAACTTCAAGAGTAATTAACGATTAGTGTAGCATTAGAAATTAATTATTCCAATACTAAACTGATATTATGATATTTTTATACTAAAAAATTAAACCTAGAAACACTAACCTTACACAAAGCGTTGTTATGTTCATAAAATATTTATATATTGGTGCTTGATGTACTTTTTTAAGAACAAGCTGAACACAGATTTACCAAACTAAGTTAATAAATAGACGATGCAAAGTGGTTACTTAAAGCAGGAATTTATTGACATGCCAATAATATTACAGGCGTGCATCGTACGCTACAGCCAGCGGAATGCAATTACAAACAAGAATTCTTAGAATCTCCTTGACGTTTAATAATTTCAAGATGGGAATACAATATTATATACTTAGTTAAATTCTGGAAAAATTTAACAAAGATTACTATTTTATTGAGAATTTTTTGAAGTTATACATCTTTTGGCGTGTTAGGGAAAAATGATGAGAGTAAATTTTACGATGTGCGTGCACACCGTCACGAAAAACCGACACCCTGAAGCTAGCTATAGTCAACATTTTTTTGTTTATAATACAACTTTCAATGTATTTAAATAACTTTTTTCTATTGTTAGTGTCGTTTTTTCTACAAACGTAGAATAGGGCGAAAGATAAAATTTTTGAAAAGATTTTTATCTTGTTACGCCAAAGAAGTATAACTTCTAACAACTTTTTTTCGAACTGACTACGCTATTTAACCTAGCAAGATTTTAATAGCTTCACAGGACTAATTTTATATTAAGAGATTTAATTAAACATATGTCCATGTCTACATCCTTAAAGGGTTCAACAGGTAAAGGATACACAATAATAATAGGTTCTCCAACCCAGCCCTTATAATAGTACCTTAATTATTTTGTAAATGAAACACAATATAGCTTGGAGCAAATTTTTGGAGTTAATACTAACCAACGTGTTCCCAATTATGTTTGAGTGACAGATGAAAATAAAAGGGAGAAAGAAGCCTGAAGATAAATTTTAAATAACAAGCTGTTCCAGGGCAATGCCTCACACGTTAGGTATAACAAATGTATAATAAAAATAATACAATATCATAAAATAGACACAAGGCTTATGTTGCATCTGTCACTTGACAATACCATTCCAACATTCCAATGTTGCTTAAGGAAGAAAACAATTTTTTCGGAGGTGGTAGAGCTATGCTGAAGCTATTATTGGTTTCAGCATGAATGGGTCGGCTTGCCCGGGGTGGTACCACCTGACCCACAAAAAACCGACGTGCAGTAACAATGCTTGCATTGTTGCATTTCGTTTGTTCAGTAAGAGTGCCGGAGAACCACCCACCCTTCCCTTCCCCTTTCTCCTTCCCTTCCTCCACAGGCTGGCAACGCACTTGCGACTCCACTGGTGTTGGAAGTGTCTATGGACGGTAGAGATCACTTAACATCAGGTGTCCCTCTTGTTCGTTTGCCTCTTATGATATAAAAAAAATCCAAGTCCTTAATAAAAACAGTATGATTTTCTAAAGCGTCTATCAGTAAGGAACCAATATTGCACTGAGCTTTGTGTTGATGTCTCTATAACATTGCAAATAGACATCATCTTCTAAGGCTTTAGGTACATATGAACGCTATTACGAGGAACATTCCAGAAATCGTTTAGACTTGGAATTTCACAGACTTGTTGCAATTTTAAATTCTGTTTAATGTTCCTTTAAAATGTCTCTTTGGATAAATAAATAACAGTACCTAGGCGACCGAGCCTAGCTCGGTTCTTTAAAATACATTTTTAAATTAAAATGAACTGTTGCCTGAAATATCAGTTAAAAAAGTTTTCTATGAATAAAATCTAGCTAGATCGATTTATCGTCCCCGAAACTACCTACATACTAAGTTTCACGGAAATAGATAACTCCGTTTCCGAGATCCTGAATATATACAAATATAAAAATATACAAGAATTGCTCGTTTAAAGGTATAATACAGAGAGATAGATTTTGTTCTACCTTATTTTGTATAATACGAATTAAATATGTAGTTTTCAGGCAAATCTATTATATAAGGCAAAATTACGGGTTATAGTGATCATTTGCATTAAATAAGCAACCGTAGATTTTTTTTATACCATAGAAGGAACCGAACAGGTCCTCTGATGTTAAGTGATCACCATGGTCCATAGACACTTGCAACACCAGAAGAGTCGCAAGCCTGTGTGGGGGGAGAGGGGAGGAGGAAGAGAAGAGGAGAAGGGGAAGGTGGGGCGAGTTGGGCTTCCAGCGCTCTAACTGACCGAACGAAACGCAACATTGCAAACACTGTCACTTCACGTATGCCATCGTATATCACGTAAGCCAGTAATAGTTTCAGCGTGGCTCTACCATCTACAATATCAACACCAGCTTTCCTGTTTCAGGAATAAACAATGCATCTATGTATCTATGGAATCAAACAACGAAACTTGCAGAAACGTTATTTACTATATGCATTGGTAACCGGATTTTAGATTAAAAGCTTTACTTGAATCTGCGAACTGCTAACTGCGCTTTATAACGCTGTGAATTATGATGCAATATGGTTGTCAATCTATTTTTTTGTTGGCAGTGATTTTCCAACTATTTAGGAGATATTATTCCCTTGTGATATCCAAGAATGTAAAGGATAAAATAGCTCAATTAGAAACTAATCATGAAAGACTGCTTTAACTTAAGTATTAACATTGAAACTTATAATTACTTAATATAATCTTAAAATTGACTGACATACAACGCAGAGTATAAACTGGAACTGTTAAGGATGTTATCTTGCACAAAAGTTACTTATATTATATAAGAAAGGGAGTAGTACTAAGAAATGATTTCTAAAAATTCATATCGTAACTTCATGAGATATTGTCAACTGGAAATGCCATAAGACACACAACTAACAAAATTTTGCACGAAGCACTTTATGTACTTCAGATTTAAAAAAAAAAAGAAAAAATTATAAGAGAAAATTGTTTTATATTTCTCACTAAAATATGATTATATAATTTGCTAATTGAAAATGAAAATAGATTAGAACGAAATAAAATGTATTTTGTAAGGCATAAATTTATTTATAGGTGATAATGGACTTTAATTAACAACGAAGCTTCAGGTCGCTATTACAATTCCATGAATTATCATTACAGAGAAAGATCAGAATTAATATTTGTTCAAGCTGAAAACATTCATTTTTAAATATAAAAAAAGTGAAGTGAACTTTTTTAGAGTAAAAACATCTAGTATTTATAGTAGCCATTATTAAAAATTTAAATGTGGATTTTAAATTATATAACCAATATGCATAATAGTACTATATGGTAATAACTTTTTTAAATCATAACAAGAAAAACTCGTTATTAAATACTAAATAAAAAAAAAGAAAACGAAAAGACAATAGTAGTAGGAAAAGACACTGAACTGTTTTCAATTTTTTTTTTCTTAAATTGACTACGCTATTGACCTAGCAAGATCTTAATAGCTTCACCAGACTACTAAGGCAAGCGCTTAAGGCACTCAGCCAACAATCAATTCAAGGGTGCACGGCACACCTCGGCTTGGGCTGTTGCCTGATACGCGCAATTCACGACCTATCTGAGCTGACCCAAGCATATACATATGAGTTGTTGGAACATATATGTGTACCAAGCATACTCAACAATAACAACTCTTGTATATATTTGGTATCGGATAATTTTCTAAACTATTTCAGTTCGATAAGAGAAAGAAACAAAACCCTTCCATTTTCATGTGTAAAAGTGTATGCGTGCACGTGTGTGGGGGTGATGTGTGTTGTTGCAGTGATGTAAGATTTTTTGTGTCACTGTATCACGCGAGCAACGCAGTCAAGGGCTCCACACCAAAGGAACGGACAACAGTTTTCTATCTTTTTGGCCTCTCTGAATATAGTTATAAGGTAGAGCTTGCGCATAATGTCGTCGAAAGTCGAATACAAAACAGAGATTAAATATTATTATGGGAGTGTATAACTAGAATTAATTTACCGCTAATGTTTTGATGTTATACACATAAGATAATACGTGCGTTTTCAGTTTCAGAGCGGTCAAAAAGTTTGGCATACACTATAGATGGTAATTATTATTGTACAAAGATTTGTTCCAAATTTTGGGTAGTGATTTCACCAATTAATTATGAAGGATAAATTACGGGAATTTGCCAACCCTAAAGAACAGAGATTATGCCTAGTGTGAACATTAAACCACATAACCGACCATTCGTATCAATTTCAAATCGGTGTATAGAAATTATACTCCCATAATGCGTAGTGAACGGAATTTGTTGTTTCATGTTGATTGTATAATTTAATAACCATAATTAAATTGAACGACAATGGTTTTTTTTTTCTCGAACTGAAATCGCTGTTGACCTGGAGAGGTCTTTACAGCTTCAGCTAACTATTGAGGCGAGCGCTGAAAGCACTCACGATTTGGGATATTTGGGCGACTAAATCAAGGGTGCACGGCACACCTAGGCTTGGGCTGTCGCCTGTTTTGTGCAAAATCGCGACCTATATATATTTTTTTTTTTAACGTGGGGAAATCCCTTATGGATGCCCACCCTCCCGGGGGAGAGAGTGGGCTATGTCCGACTCGCACGGACTAAAACCCCACGTCTTTCGCTATAGTTGGGGCGGCACGAGATCTCTATAGACTTCATCGTGCCGCCCCAGCGGTTGGCCCAGCAGCAGAAGTGCCGCCGCCGGGCCTCGTCTTGTATGGAGACAGCCGGATACACACCGGACGCCTCCCCCGTGCGCCGAACCCGTGCAATGCGAAGATGGGGCCCCCCAACCCATCTTCCCTGGTCCGGTTAAGGTGGGAGTTGACGGTCAAACTGCCGCCTCCTTCTGCCTGCCCTTTGTAGGCGGAGACGGCCACTGTGAGGGTCTTGCTCACGGACCCTCTCCGCCGCCTCCTTCTGCGAGACGACCTCCTCACAGAAGGAGGCAACAACACTCCACACATTCTCGCTGCCGAGCATGGCTTTGACGACGCTCGGCAGCGAGAGATCATCACCCACCGCCGCAGCCAGAATGCGGCGTCGCTCCTCCCACGCAGCACATTCGGAAAGTGTGTGCTGCGCGGTGTCCGGTTCAACGCCGCCCTCATGACATACGGCGGTCGGCTCCCTGCGTGCTATCCGATACAGGTATCAACCGAAGCACCCGTGCCCAGTCAGCACCTGCACCAGACGAAACGACAGGGAGCCCCATCGTCGATTGCACCATTCGGGCAGGACCGGGCGGACGGCGTCGATAGTATATCGACCGTACTGCGCGTTCGCCAGGTCCCGCCCCCACCTCTCCATCCTTAACCCTCTCTCATAATTTCTTCTCTGCTCCAATTCCCCGGGAGCTAGAGGATCACCCATCTGTTTCTTAACCACCGTATAATTATATACGGCGGCAAGCACTTCCGCCTCCAGCTCCCAGGGAAGAGAGCCAGCCAGCACCATGGCCGCCGCAGAGGACACTGTACGGTAACCCCGTATCACCCTCAACGCCACAGTACGTTGCGCGGCTCGCAACGCACGGTTATTGGTGGCGTTGAGAGCGTCCACCCATAACGGCGCTCCGTAGGCGGCCATGGACCGCACCACCCCCATGTATAGGCGGCGACAGGCGGCAGCCGGCCCCCCCGTATTGGGGAGAAGTTGTCCGAGCGCCGCTGCCACCCCAACTATGAGCGGTCCGAACCCCTTGAAATGGGGCTCGAACCGCCAGCGAGCGTCCAGGGTGAGGCCCAGATACTTCATCCGGGTCCCTACCCTGACACGGACTCCCTCCACATATATGTGGGCCCATGGAGGTGGCCCCTTCCGAGGCCCATGGAACATTAGGACCTCGGTCTTCTCGAGGGCCACCTTGAGGCCCAGTCTCCTGATGCGCCCGACCACGAGGGTGACAGCCTCCGTGGCCAGGCGCAATAAAAATCGCGACCTATCCGAGATAAGCTAAGCTATATACGTATATGAGTTATTGAAACATGCATGTGTACCAAGCATGCGTGCCTCAACAACTCCTATATGTATTTTGAGTCGGATAAATTCCTCTAAACTATATAGGATATTATTTTATTTCTCTGAAATAGAAAACAGCGTGTAAGCGTGTAGGCGTGCACGTGCGTATAGGTGCTATGTGTAATGTTGTAGCAGTGATGTAAGGTTTTGTGTCACTGTATCGCGCGAGCAGCGTACTCAAGGGCTCCATGCCGAGGGAACGGACCTAGGCTTGAGTCGCTGCCGAGGGGGGCCTAATCTGGTGTGCGGGAGCGAAATTTACCCCCAGACCACGGCGGCGTGATCTATGGTTTCGCGGGCGTGGGCGTGAACACGCTCTGTTTGGAGAGACAGGCTGGTACTGATCGTTCGCTGCCGTTATTTTATCGGGAGGATCGGTGAAAATATGTCGCGGTCGTCTTTTGTAACGCGGACCGTTTGGTACGGTTTCGTAATTCGAGGCGGATACCACTAACTGACTGGGATGATTCGCGGCTTTTTCAAAATATTTAGTAGTTAATGATTTTACGTACGTCCAGATAGTAGGCATCTCCAGGCTCCTGTGGAGATCCTCATTCCTAACGTACGGTGCGGCACCGATGGCTTTACGTAGGAATCGGTTTGAATTACTTGTAATCTATCGAAATTACATTGCGACATGTGTGCAAAAACGGGTGAACTATATGTTAGAATAGGACGAATACACATCTTATATAACGTAAGCTTATGTCTGATGGACATCTTATTCTTGTGACAAATTAACGAACGTAACCGACCCATGACCATAGCAGCTATGTTTCTGACTATTTCTGTGTGTTGTTTAAACGTGAGGCGTTTATACGTGACTTCTAGGTATTTAACCTAATTGGCCCAAGGAATATGTGTACCGTACAATTTAATAGGCGTGAGTTTGCGTTCATGCTTACTGGATATCGGGTCGAAAAATATCGCGGCGCTTATATCGGGATTTACTTCTATATGCCATCGAATAAACCAATCACCGAGTGTGCTAACGGCTTTTTCGAAGCGTGTCTTAAGAAATTTCGGATGCCAACCGGAAGCGTAGAGGACTGTATCGTCAGCATAACAACCTACCTCTACTTCCGGAAGCCGAGGTAGGTCACTGACGAACAGATTAAAGAGTGTGGATGCCAGAATGGATCCTTGAGGCACACCCGAGCGTATCGGGTGGGATGAGGATAATTCCCCTTCCACTCTATAGCGGAAGGACCTATCGGTGAGGTAGTCGCGTAATATGTGAACTAACCTATCGGAGATATGAAACTGAATCAATTTATGTATGAGCCCTGAATGCCATACCTTATCGAAAGCCTTCGCGACATCGAAAAAGACTGCTATTGAGCGTTTCGGATTAGGATTAGTTCGTGTACGACTTGAATAAGTTGTAACCGAAGGGTGACATTCTTTAAAGTAGCTATGTCTAAGACTGTCGGGCGACAGTTGTCCTGATAATGAGTGGGTTCCATAGGGGCTATGACGTCAAACGCGAGATCGTCACTTAGTTTGTCGAGTATCTTCCCGTTTCGAAAAGTAGTCGGACTGTTCCAAATGGCGATCCCGCTGTTGAGGTCCCCTACAATAATAACGGAGTCTCCTAACTGGAATATCGCCTCTAAATCGGATTTTAATAGCTCTCTATTCGGCGAGAGATACGCGGATACTACTATAACGGATGGATGACCGGTCATCACTAATTTGCATACTGACACTTCCATATTGGATAGAACGGGCGGATCAATCGGCACACAATAAAGTGAACATTTATAGTAAATTAAGGTGCCGCGAGTGACACGATCATTTCTGACTATTTTGTAATTCGCGATCGCGGGATTACGCATTTTTAATTTTAGTTGCGTTTCCTGTATGAGCAAAACGTCTATCTGTCTGTTACATAAAAAGACAGCTACTAGATCGCGCTGTGTCCTAAGGGATCTTGCGTTGTAAAACGAAAGAGATAGACCGGGCGGTTTTATTTTGTTCATAGCGGCGAATTTATTTATTTACAATTTTGAGCCTCACGGACGAGGCGTTGCAGGGTCGTGGCAATGCCTGGATATTTCGCGAATGCGCTGAGCTGGCCTAATCCTGTCTCAGTCTGGAGAATTGCGTAAAAACCTAGTACTTCTTGCATGTCATGTTCCAGGATAAGCTGGTGAATCCAGTCAAGCCCGGCGAGGCCAAAAAAGAAGGCTGACGTGGCCTGTGCTGCCTTTGCCTGTTGAAGCTGAGCCTGAGGCTTAGCAGCCTGGGACTAGAGGGGAATGGTTTTATGCAAAATAGGATGATATTATATGAGCCGTAGTCCTTACACTTCGTATTAGGTTATGACCCTATATTTATTCATTTATTCAGATAAACTCGTGTATAGAAAAATTCAGTAAAATTAAGATCGAAATATAACAACCTTACAACTTAGAGGTTGTTTTTTTTTAGGTTTGAACAAGTATTTTGGATTTATTGCAAATTAATTCAATATATTATTGAAAGCAAACTATTCTTAAAGTAATATTTTTTATGATTTTAACGATTTTTTATAACTTCATTTACATGTATTCTATTAATAAACACTAAACTACGATGTTAATCACAAGCAATACATTGAAGATAAAACTTAAAATCCAATTGCCAATCATAAAAAATATATACAGTATTGGATTAAATCAAAGCAAAAAGTTGTTTAGTTTTTTTATAGATATTTATTAGGGGTGTGCGAATAATTCGAACTTACGAATTATTCGTTCCGAATCGAATATTAATATTCGATTCGAAACTCGAATCGAATAATTCGAAAATTCGAATTATTCGAAAGTTCTCGAATAATTCGAAAAATTTCGAATAATTCGAAAAATATCGAATAATTCGAAAAATTTCGAATAATTCGAAAATTTTCGAATAATCCGAAAATTTTTTGGGTTTCTTATTTTCAATTTTCGATTAAAAATTTAACAGTCAATATACATTTTATTTAAACCATGAAATATAGTTACACAAATAGAACAATTAATATAGTTTTTTTTTTTTTTTAAAGAATGAAATAGAAATTATATTATAGCAATATCAATCTAGAGTAATGTCGCTATGGCATGAACTAGGATCATCCCCCAATTTTAATTTTTACTATTATTAAAAAATTCGAAAAAGTAAAAAAAAAAATACAAAAAAAATTTTTTTTTCAAGCGGTCGCCATTTTGTGAAAAAATTTTTTTCCAACTTTTCCCTAGTTCATGCCATAGCGACATTACTCTAGATTAATAATCATTTTGATTTTTTTATTTCCGATTGCTAGGAGGGTTGAAATCGTGGGCATGGTCACGTGCCAATTTTTTGAGAACCCCCCCCCACTTCATCAACTGCTAATTTTTTGAATTTCCAAGTTTTTTATTTTTTTTTCTGTACTCTTGTAAATGTAATGTTAATAAATAACTTATAAAAAAATGGATGGTAAAAATATTGATTGCTTTTTTTACGGCACTTCAAAAAATTACCTGAAATTCGTGCTTCTAGACTAGAATACCCCCTGAATTCACGAATTATTCGAAAACTCTTGAATTATTCGAAATTTTTACGAATTATTCGAAATTTTTCGAATTATTCGAAATTTTTCGAATTATTCGAAATTTTTCGAATTATTCGAAATTTTTCGAATTATTCGAAGAATTTCGAATAATTCGAAAATTCGAATTATTCGATTCGAATTTCGAATCGAATATTGATATTCGATTCGATTCGATTCGAACGGTATTCGCACACCCCTAATATTTATTTTTAATTACTTGCTGCAATAGTTATGTAGCTCTATATGACTCGAGAATGTCATCTTTGCGCAGACTGGCCTAAATGTATTGTACAATTATTGTACGTGTCATGATTTATATTTATGTAATTAATTTTAATAATTTAATATTGCCTTTATAATAATTTGATTAAATAAAATGATATTTAAACACTAGCGCCAATCTATTAGAGACTTTGGGCTATAAAAGGCAAGATGTTGATTTACATACACTTCTATGACGAAGTTATTGTAAGGCGAAGCTCTGCTCGGATAAATGGCACAGTGCCTACAGTGTTAGTTGGTTTCCATGACTGACCGAATGTACGTTGTTTTTATTACAATCGAATGTCAATCAAACAGTTGAAATATCTCTTATGTGACTATAAAAACCAATTATATCTAAACAAATATATTATAATACAGTCTGTTGTACGCACTCAGATATTTACTATTGCGTTCTCCGAACCAAATTAAATTCGTACAGTAGAGACAATAACAAAGAATTTTCATAATTAAAATACACTGTTAACTTGTTAAGCGTATTATCTATACATATAATAAGAATCTAAAAAAAATGTTCTCGTAAAATAAAGTGTTGTAGGTGCTAACACCTACAACACTAGGTTACCTTAGGTTAGGAATAGGTATAGGTTGTAGGAATAAGTAATATAATACATTTCATTCATTTTTTAGAAATGTCTGTATATTTGTCCGTCTGTAAGATGTTCAAAATAATAGTGCTAACTCACCAATGGTCAAATCAGATTGAAGGAAATGAAGTAATATTTTCTTGACGTCGACGTTGATAATAATATGATTTATAATGTTGTTTTGAAGGTGATTATCTAAAGAGTAAGCTGTTTTAATGATCAATGGCAAAGCAAAATCTAAAAGCTGGACGACCTCCACATCTGTTCCAACCACAAATTAGTAAAGCTCTCGGCGTTCTAATTTAGTTCCCAGTAGTAAGCAAATTATTAGAAGTAGCCTTTGAAATGCGGTGTTGTCGAGGCTGGTAATTCATACACAATACAATATATTAATACGTGAAGCAAAATCTTTGTACCCCTTTTTAACCTATTTCCCGTGAACGAGTGAACTAGAAATTTGGCATAGTTAAAGTTTATATGGAGGAGAAGTGCAGAAAACTTTAACTCTTACGTTCTAATTACCATTTTTCTTCCTACATTCAACAAAGATATTATAAAATATAATTATTATTGTAATGTTTATTATTTTTTATGGTGAACTCACTTCAAATGATGATTTAATAAAAAAATGAGCTGTATAATACTTTGTATAATTAAAATAAGAATTTTATTCATAAAAGTAACCCATGACTTAGACCTCCGCGGTTACATCGTTGCAATTGAACCTCATGTAGCAACAAAAAATAATTTATTTTCAAAAGCTAATGGTAGTACAAAAACATCTTTCTCTTGGATTCACCATTTGATTGTATTGTGGATTCATTACTTTTCCAAAGGATGATACTGGGCATATCACTATTTCTCATAATGAACAGATTACATTTAATTCAATATCACCCAGAAGTACCACTCACCCATGGTGTCGTGTAAAATTAATTGAAAATTGTGTCATGGGTTGCGATAAATTTCTTTATTCTCGTAAAGTTATGTTTGCTTAAAATTTGAGAGCTTTAGCACGTGATTTTTGTTTCAAATTTATAATTAAATTCAATTTTTATTTACACATAGATGTTTTTAAATGTTTATATAATTAAAGATCATGGCAAATAACTGAATAGTCATGATGAAAACCTTTGATTATAGAAGCATACTGTTTGATAAAAGAACCCTAATAAAGTTCAAACTTTAAAAAATCAAATAACTATGGTCGAATGTCGACCACTGGGCGCCCACTAGTATTGGATTATTATGTGAAAATTTAAAGTTTAAATTTACTAATATCTAACTATTGTATTGCTTTTGCTAGGGGCTTCGTTTGTGTCAAGGTACATTTAAAAAATGAAACACAGCTTATGTTAGTCCTTGCTTATACGTTTTTATGGGTGAAAATCCATTTAAGTATTTTTGCAAACAAAAAAATAAATATTCTATTTGTAATAGTAGTGTTCTTTTAGTCTTTTTGATAATCCATCGTAGGTTTCAGCTAATCGCTTAATAGATATTCCTTAATGTTGCTTATATTTACGGACTTACAGAAAATAATATAGAGTTAACTCATCCATCAGAAGCAGTACTATTTCTTTGGGAGAATAATAGCTTATGTTCAATTTTTGAAGGTGGTAGAGCCACGCTGAAGTTATTACTGGTTTTAGCATGAATGAGTAGGCTCATCCGGGGTAGTACCATTCTCTCACAGAAAATAAACGTGAAGTAACATTGCTTGTATTGTTGCGTTTCGTTCGGTCAGAGAGAGCGCTGGAGGATCACTTCACTCCCCTCGCCCCTCACTCGCTGCCCTTTCCCCCAAACACAGGTTGCCAACGCACTTGCGACTCGCTGGGGTTGCAAGTGTCTATGGACGGCGGTGATCATTTAACATCAGATGACCCGTCTGTTCGTTTGCCTCCTAAAAAAAAGGAAATTGTTGTCCAAAAATTATGATGATCTATTCAGTATTTAAAGCACACAAGCGTAACAAAGATATAAATTTACATTTCCATACGTTTAGTACTAAATATGCCTAAAGTAAAGTATGTTCCAGGTCAAGTGAAGGTTTGTCGCAAATCTTCTCTTTAATAGTATGATTGTGTTTACAAATAGGCACTAACTAAGGGTCACTAATGGATAGGGTTGGTGATACCCGTAAATGTAACTTAGCCTTGAGTATTCCTTTATTTTATACATTATTACATTCTTGATAACGTAAAGTTTTCCATTTATGTTTGTCGATTTAGCAATATATTTTGTGTTTATATTAATCTAACATTTCAGAACTTC
The DNA here is from genome assembly GCA_014332785.1 of Antheraea mylitta. Classification (NCBI taxonomy): domain Eukaryota; kingdom Metazoa; phylum Arthropoda; class Insecta; order Lepidoptera; family Saturniidae; genus Antheraea; species Antheraea mylitta. The sequence continues at coordinate 1,971,835 of JACEII010000049.1, read as the reverse complement.
TTATTGAAATTTGTTTGTCCCAGCGGTTGACAAAAACGAAAATTGGTTTTTGGGGTCGACGAGGTCTAAAAATCGAGCACTATTATTTAACACAAGTTATTATTTGAATCTTTCAAGATACTGTGTATGTTGTATATTCCTTGTATCAATGTATTATAAGTATGACATTTCGGGCATATATTGGTTGAGGCGTAGGCTAAATTATTTACTGATATTTATGTACAAACCAAAAATCGGATATGATCGGCTACTTGAACACGAGAATCGGTTTTCAATTTACGATGTGTATTATCAAGAAAGCTGGTGCATCCTTAAAATCAGCAACGGGAGCGGAGAAGAATTATCATGTAAATGAGTTTTTATCCTCGTCATAAAGATCCTTTTGCATTGATTTTAAAGGGGCGTTTCTCCAGTCACTTTGTATAGTCCACTATCTAGGTTAGGTAACACCAAATTATGTAAGTGTGTAGGTATGATGGTAGCCACCCCAATGACTAAAGTTTTAGCGGAAAGCATAATTGTTGTGCTTTTAAAAATCTCAACAAGTCCATAAGCATGCACAAGTTCGTACAAGATGAAAAACTGCAAGTTAATAGGCGTGGGTAAATTCGTGCAAGATAATGTGCGAGCGTACAAAATTTCTCAAGCACGTTTTGACTTGCTCTGTTGGTTTTTGGGTCTTCACAACTTCAACGGACTACATTTGCTCTGTACTTGACGCATATACGCGATTTCATAGTAATATGGTTATGAGGGTCTGAGATATCAATTAATTTTTTAAATGGGGTCTCTTGCTCAGAATTGTTTAGGAATCCCTGCTTCATGCTGCTATAGGTGTTAGTTGGAGTTTTATCAAAATCTCACCAAGATTTAAATGACAATACATACCGAGACGTTAACCCGTCAAACCCAGAAAGAACTGGCTCTCAATTGCAGCTGCCGAAACAGACCTATAAATGCTTCGCGGTATTTTTTCAACTTGTGGTTGTTATCTTAACAGGTGGCTTAAAAAAAGCCCTAGCATGCTATAGTTTTATCATGATGTGTCCCTTACTGAAAGCTGAAACTTATTCGCAAAGATTTGAACCTACGCTAATCGATGTCGTGTACAATCACGCTAACCAATGAACTATCATCGCTTCAATCATTCATATTCGTTATTGACTTTCTTGTTTAAATCTAGATAACTGTACAATATAACAACTAGAATTATTCACATGAAAAAGATTTGAGAAATACTAAAACTTTCTGCTTATCTTAATAATCTGGTTGTTCAGCAGTTAAATATACACAAATGTAGGTAAGAAATATATGACACATTTCTGACAAATTTTTATCCATAATTTTTCTTCTGAACAAAGTTGCTAACACCAGTCACTTTGTAATATAACAGAAGCGAACAAATGATAATTGATTAAACTACGATTTTACGGTAGTAAATTCAGATTAGCATTCCCAAAGCCGCTTTACCCAGTTTCAGCTAGACAATGTAGAGACGAGCGAAAACGGGAAAAATCTCCTTCAAAGTCACAAACGAAAACTCAAGTGGATACAGCCTTTGAGTTGTGAAACTTGAGCACTGAATCATTTACTCTGATTACGTTCAGCTCAGGACGGCGCGGCTGTTTAAGTTCCTTAATACAATAGTCGGTGTTCAGTAAAATGTAAGTAGCTATTACAGCTTAACTGAAACAAGAAACTTAAAAAATAATAAATTTAGGTAGAATTTCGGCCACTAAACAACCTTTAGTAAATATAGAATCTCGATAGTAATAGCACATTTCTTACATACAAACGTCTCTTTGTCTATCTGCCTGTTTGGTTAGTGAATTAATAACACGAAAACTGCCTTACCAATTTATATGATAATTTTTTCAGCCATAATTACTAATCTCTGAGCATGTTCTAATTAATATAGGTATATAAGTATTCAAAAATATTATTAACTAGCTGCCCACCTGGATTCGCACTAATGTAATAACGAAGAAAATGACACTAAATCTGCCCCTAAAAGTACAATTATGTAATGAAATATAATGGTGACTGAACAACTAAACTCCAATCTGTCAATATTTTTGATGAGCTCCCCACTCTTTTGTCTCATTAACTCACACACTTTTTATATAGGAATTGTAATTAATCCAATGTTTTCACATTTTTATATGATTTTTCAAACATTTTCTTTCATATTATATTTGTCCTGACAGTTACGAAGACAACAAAAGAATAATTAGCCAAATATATGTAGTATCTGTTCTAAAGTTATACACGTAATATCGATACCCGAGGGATGTTCTTGTACGTATTTGAGAAAAATTTAGAACAATAGAGCTCATATTGTGAGCTTACGTGTTGATTACGCATTTACCTTCGCTAAGAAAAGGCCTTATTCCAGCAGCAGAAACCCTATAGACCGACATTATAATTAACTAGGCACTCTATGAAATTAGACCGCAGACGTTACTGAAAATTATCCCAAAGCAAATTTTTTTTTTGTGGTAAAGCCACGCTGTAGCTATTTTGGTTTCAGCATTATCGAGTCTACCACCCTCTCACAGAAAACCGACGTGAAGTAACAGTACTTGCATTGTTACGTTTCGTTCGGTCAGTGAGATCGCCGGAAGACCCACCACCTCTCCCCTCCTCCATCTCCCCATTCCCTATTCCCCTTCCCCCGAACACAGGCTGGCAACGCACTTGCGAGTCCCCTGGTATTGCAAGTGTCTGTGAACGGTGGTGATCACTTAACATCAGGTGAGCCACCTTTACGTTTGTCTCCTATGATATATAAAAAAAGAACGAAATTTACAATTACAATGCAATATAAATCAATCCAATAGCATACATGTGTTTTATCTATACTAATATTATAAAGAGGTAAAGATTGTTGGGGGGTAATCTCAGCAACTACTAAACCGGTTTTGAAAATTATTTTATCAATAGAAAGCCACATTATTTATGAGTGTCATAGGCTATAATATATTAACCCGAAAATTGAAAAGACATTTTAATGGTAGTCGTATTTGTTAAATCAGAGAAAAAATAGTCGAACGAAAACGTTTCTTACGAACGCTGCTTTACCGATGAGAGGTATATGATTGAGTTCTAGAGAAATGTTGTAAAGCTTGATAATGCATATCGCCCAATAGTGGGCACAGGTAAGCTAGCAACTAATAAAGCCGAAACAATATATCGCAATTACAAAAATGAGATATATGGCATTAGGAAGACAGAAAAGTAAGAACGCAATATTCTTTATTGATTTACCTAATACCTAGATTGTTATTTATAGCATATAGTATCAATTAATATATTAAAACTTATAAAAATATAATTAAATTAGATACAAAAAATATAAAGAGTGAGTTTTGTACGCATTTAAATCCCTTGGACATTAGTACATTGAGCTCGTGCTAAATTGAGGCGGGTCGCTTGTTAAACATAAACGAACAACGTGCGATTTATATGTAATTTTCTTAATTCAATGTGTAATAAACTATTGAGGCTTTTAACTAAAGTACAATTTACTACTGAACGTCCTAGAATATCTTGTTTAGTATTCTGTACTATCACAATTAATTTTGTAGTGCAGGATATTACAACTTCTTTAATTATTTAACGATTTTCCGCCCTAGTCGTAATCAACTTCTGACGTCGGTACGTACAAAGTTAGTTTCAGGAGCACTATTGGAAACTCAATGCACACATACACATATCTTAAACTAGCCTCTGATTTTGAAATATTCTTCATTGGTGCTCTGCTCCTATTTGTCTTAGCTTGATGACATATAGCCTATAATTCACTGGTCTGCAAAAAAAAAAAAAATTTTTCTCTTTCTTGTTTTCATGCATGAATTCATCATATTTTGTGCTCTAAACACGGAATCTGACATACAATTAAGTACCACACGTAGATTTCCAATATAATATTTATTTAATTAATAAACAATATTATTAGAATATCATTACCATAACGAAATGAAATAATATTACAGTCTAAGTTTTACAGTGAAAAATCCTAAATTATATTCATAAAATGAATAAATATCGGTCAGCTATCTCATTATACGATGAGAAAATTTGTTATTTTGTTATTGTGGTTTTTTTCCTTTTCATCGTTTCTATTGGAGTTTCTCGACGAATTGATCAACAGAAATCAGCAAGCATTGCTGCTAACCATTACCCACTGTAGTGTTTTTCAATCTGCATTATATCCTGATGAAACCTTTCACCATGCTCATCTGATACGGCTCCAAAATTTTCAGGAAATAAGTCTAAATAAGAGTCCAAAAAGTGAATCTTGAGTGGCATATTGCATCCTAAAGCTTTATAAAACTATAATATTTAAAAATATATAAACTACACATAAAATACTTAAAACTAATATAGAGAATATGAACTTTATGCAAAACTTACCAAAATATTTGATACAAAATGTAAACAATTAAGAGACAAGTTTTCACTAAACTGTTGTGAAGTCACAGTGAATACTGCGCATGCGCCTATGTACCTACTACCATAAAAATCACCTTCGGCATTTTTTTTCTTTCTCTCACAACTCGCTAACACTTAATTTGTACATACATTGTTTGTATTACACTGTTTGTAACATTGATGCCCAAAAAAAATGAACGAAACCCAAATTTTTGAAATTAAATAAAATCATATAAAAAAATCTAGACGTGATGGAAAAAATCGACCAACGGGGATAAATTCAAAACATTTGAATCGTAATATTTATGACAAAATGTTTTAAAGGAGGATTTCATTGCAGCCCAGTGATAGATAATAGATAATCTGCCTCGATAAATGAGCTGTATAACACTGAAAGATTTTTTGAAATCAGACCAGTAGTTCTTGAGATTACTTACTCCCTATAATGTCACAAACTCACAAACATTACCTCTTCATAATATTAGTGTAGATATAGATAAATACGAATTAACACGCCATTTAAAATCCTGAGAACCCAATAATATTTCAAAATTGTATACTTTAATAATATGTTTAAACAGTTATTACCTTTATTACCTACCCAATAAAAGTAAAAAGTATTACGGGACTTAGGATGATATAATCTATTTTTATACTAAATTTCATAAGACCCGTTCAGCCGTGTTTAACTAATTAATATTCAATTTCATATTTTTCAAATTTTGTATTACAGTCAATCCAGTTAGGTTACCTTAAATATATTTAGTACTAGCCTCTGCCTGCAACTTAGTCCGTGTGGAAGAGTTACTTTGGGCTTACACTAACACGCAGCGGAAATTTTGAAACATTCTTCATTAGTGCTCCGTTCCTATTGGTCTTAGCGTGATGATATATAGCCTATAGCCTTCCTTGATAAATGACTTATCTGAAGTTGGAAGGCTTTTTCAAATCGGAACAATAGTTGAGATTAGTGAGTTGAACCAAATAAACAAACTCTCCAGCTTTATAATATTAGTATAGATAAAGCGCGATGAAGCGGCCACGCGACTGAGCTGTCTCTGTATCATGGTACCTCTCCGACATAGGCATTCACAGTTCAAATTTTTTCGGTTATACTCGTTTCTCATCGGGTGTCTATTGTACGCTCGGCTCACGTAACACCGAGCCGTACACTCCGTCAATACCGTTGTTTAATTCTCGCTTAACGCTTGGCATACATTTTAACCTACATTTTTTATAACAATTGCTTTATTCCTAAAGGCGGTACCGTGATATTAGATAGCCTTCAAATTTTATATATTTAATAGGTGTCAGAATATATTTTATAAAATTAGTATATATATTATGTTACATGTGTTACATTATATGTTTTGACAGAATCAATAACTAATAAAGTTCTCTTTGTTAATCATCTCTCGTGCGTCGAAAATCGGTAAACATTATAAGCACATGTTTGAATAAAAGTTATGAATTAACAAAACAATCCCTTATCTGTGAACTGGAAAATCATATAAAGGCGTACACTCACTGTTTTTGAACAGAAAACGTATCGTTTTTTTTTACTCTTAATTTTTTTGTGTCATAGGAGGCAAACGAACTGGTGGGTCACCTGATGTTAAGTGATTAGCAACACCAAGGGAGTCGCCAGTGAGTTGCCAGCCTTTGTTGGTGGCGAAGTGGGAAGGAGTAGGGAGGGAGTTTAGAAGGGGAGGTGGGCTTAATTCAGAAATACGAATGATTCACATCAGCTTGAAAACGATAGGAAACGAAAATTACTGTAAATTATATTAGGTTTTTCTTTTAATTACTGATGTAACTAAAAGCACTTTATTATAAAATTAAAAATTTCCAAATGTTCTTTAAGTCTTTATTATTTCTAAATATTATCATCAACCGACCGTAACCTCTTTCCTAAATGAAAAATACTTAGTCATCGAGTACAATCTGCAAGAAACTCCATCTGATTTATCTTTTCTTTCTATACATTCCTACAATCATAGTTAAGATGACCCTTAATCTTACCTACCATTTCATTCTATGATACTGTTTTATTTGCAAAATTTCTTAACAATTTTAAAGTAAAATGTATGTCTCGAAAATCGAACTAAGGAACTTCCTTTCACAAAGAATATTAAGTCGCGAACTATCGTTTTTATTTATCTTTTCACGAGCTGATACCTACGACTCCCCCTACGTTGTTTATTACTTTAAAACTAAATTTTGGGTAGAAAAAAAAAACATAGAAAAGTTAAAAAAATTGTTCCCCTTTCCTGCGCATGAGCACTACATCGCTTGCTCCATTTCTCCAGAGCAAAAAAACACACACTGCTGAACGTGTAGTGGTTATTAAAATCGTAGTTTCTTAAAATCTTAATAACCTCAACAAAGATATTATGTTATTTCTTTTTTCAGCGAAACAAACAATTAGTAAAAAGCTTATCGAAATCCGTTGCATAGTTTTAAAAAACTAACGGGGGATAGGCAGACGCCATAATCTACTTTCCTATATAATATTTGTTTATATAGGTTAATTAACGTTAAATTTAATATCTGATCATTTAAATAAATTTAAATGGAAAATTGAAAATAAATATAACAACTAAGGAAGTTAAATTAAGTGTCCTTAACAGAGTAGGACGGTATTTCATTTCGGTTCAATACCTTCAGCCGTATAAGACGCAAATCCGTCCACACATGGAATATTATTCTCATCTCTGGGCCGGAGTGCCTCATTGCTATCTCCCTCCCTTCGATAGAATCCAACTTAGAGCGGCTCGAATCGTCGGGGACCGGGTGTTTTCTTAAGGCTCGACAATTTGGAGCTTCAAAGAACGTAGGAACACTCTACGTCTTTTACAAGATCTACTACAGATAGTGTTCTGGCAAGATATTCGGATTAATACCTGATGCTAAGTTCCTTTACCGTTTCACTTGCCACAAATTAAATATCCATCCGTGTCATCTCGATAGCTGGAAGCCGCCTACTGTGTGGTTTTCGTGTGCTTTTCGTATATCAGTTCTGTTTAAAACTTTCAGGAAATAACACTATTTATTCTTCAAAGGACTGCAACGCATATGCGATGCCCTTCGTGGTCAGGTATCTATGGGTGGCGGTGATTGCTTACTATCAGGTTACCCATCTATGCGTGCCTCTAATCACATGAAAAAACTAAAGATTATAAAACATAAACAAAAATACACAATCCTAATAAAATCTTCAATTACAGCTGGCAGTGAGTATCCTTCCTTAGTTCATGTTGTAAGCGAAACAATAAAGGGAACGAACAGAGCCGGGACGCAATTCGCATACGAATGACTCCCAAACAAACTTGCATATTTTCTGGGACGGGAGCAATGGCGCGGCGGCCGGCAAGGATCGCTCCCTCAGCCTTGCCACAATTACATTCACTTTTATTTATAACCCCACTCTTAAATATCCCGGGTTGTTTTAATAAATATATTTTTTTTTATGCTAAAGGGCATCAAATAGACGGCCCATCTGATAGTAAATGGTTTGCGTCGCTTATGGACACCTTCAATACCACGGGTATCGCTGATGCGTTACCGGCCTTGAAGAGTGTGTTTCAATCCCTGACGCCCTAATCCTTAACTTTCAACGTTATCCTCTTTGGTGCTCATAAAAAAAAACCTCGAGGCAGCCATAAGGACTGGCGAAAGAAATGAAAACTCAAAACAATAAAATAACTGTGTTCTCTTTTGAATTTTGAAATGAATTATGGTAATTATGAATTATTTATCTCTTATAAATGATTTAACTCATAGGAGGCAATCGAACAGGCGGGTCACCTAATATTACGTGATCACCGCCATCCATAGACACTAGCGACACCATGGGAATCGCAAGTACGTTACCAGCCTGTGTTTGGGGGAAGGAAGGGAGAAGGAAGGGGAGGTGTGCCTTCGCCGCTCTCACTGACCGAACGAAACGCAACAATGCAAACACTGTTACTTCACGTAGGTTTTTTTGACCACCCCCATTACGGGCCCTTATAAGAGGATAGTACTAGCACGGGCGAGCCGACCCATTCATACCGAAACTAGCAATATCGCCTGCTAAAATCATCACTTAACGGGCATAAAGAAGTATTAACTCCAAAAATAGACTGTATTAACTTTGACCAAAACTTTACCAAATTCTACACAACATACAAAAGACAAGACAATAAATAAGTCGATAATAGAGATAGTCAATATTATAATATGTAATTCGTTATACCAACGTGATGAGTAACAAATTATTGGAGATATCATATCCTGATCTAATTACTTCTTACCCATTATTATTATTGCCGTTGACAATGGTCGGCCGGTAATATCACAACATCGGTACAGACAATCCATGGTGGTAGAGCCCCGCTGATGTTATTATTGGTTTCAGCTTGAATGGGTCGGCTCGTCCGGGGTAGTACCACCCTCTCACAGAAAACCGACGTGAAGTAACAGTGCTTACATTGTTGCGTTTCGTTCGGTTAGAGAGAGCGCCGGAGACTCATCTCCCCTCCCCTCTCCTCTTCCTTCCCCTCTCCATTTCTCTTCATTCCCCCAAACAAAGGCTGGCAACGCACTTGTGACTCCTCTGGGGTTGCTAGTGTCTATGGACGGCGATGATCGCTTAACAACAGGTGACCCGCATGTTCGTTTGCCTCCTATATGACATAAAAAAAGACAAGTTTTTATAAGTAACTTTTGACAAGACTTCTTTAAGTAGTAGAGCCATGCTGAAGCCCTAACTGATTTCAGCATGAATCGGTCAACTCGTCCGGGGTAGTACCACCCTCTCACACAAAATCGACGTGAATTAACAGCGCTTGCATTGTTGCGTTTCCTTCGGTCAGTGAGAACGCCGCAGGCCCACCTCCCTTCTCCTCTCCCTCACCCATATTGAGGCTGGCAATGCACTTGCAACTCTCCTGGTATTGCTAGGTATTGGTGATCAGTTAACATCACTTGACCCATCTGTTTGTTCCTTTGCTTCCTATGATATAAAAAAAAAAAAATTATGTGTTCCAATAGGTGTGAAAAAAAGGCACAACTCATTGTTCAAACTTAAAATCACGATACAAACAACGAATATTAATTGAATGGTATGCCATTGTTAGAAATCGCAATACGACACAAAATAGCAAATCACCAATAGCAAAGTAATCCACAACAATTTATAAGAGTTTGTTGTAAATAACAATGTAATTATATATTGATATATTCGCTATTACTAGTTATAATTGTCAAATATAATATTTAGTTTATGTATTTTACATTTAACTATGAATAATTCAAATATAATAGACAAAACTTCACCGACAAATGAACAATTTTATGAAATAATTTTAGGTCTAAGTATTTAGTATTCAAGTACCAGTTGTTAAGAATTGCTTTACAGAAGTAAAGAAAATTATTTTTCAAACTTGAAATGATTATTACAGACGTTACGTTAAAATAATTCATTATTTAAAATAGCAGTAAGTTTGCTAAATAAATTAGTTTGAAATATCGAAATCAATAAACTTTCAAAACTAATTCCAATATTTCATAATATTAATATTAGCCGGAATATTATAAAAGTTGAAGTTTCGAGACTTGTTATTTGTCTTATTATAGACTAAAAATAGAGACGACATTTAACTTAATATAATATAGATATAAGGTTTACTATTGAGAGTTCTATATTCTATTGGTATTAGAAACGCGACAAGTTGAAAGAGAATAACTGTTGTGGGATTATAAGGAGTGATAATGATGGCTTAATAAAGCACAAACACTATACATCGGAACGCTATAAGCTTAAGAGTTTTTTTTAAATATACTTTTATAGGTTTTAGTGTCTGACCGCAATCTCATATAATGTTAAATACAATGTGGTCCAAGGTTCAAAACACTAAGGCTCTCAAGTGCAATTGCCGGAACACACATATATACAGCGCGACTGGTTAGTCGCTAGCAATATTTTTACAGGATAATCATTATTCGATTCTCGTTCTAAATCAATTAAAAATTAGGTGCTTCATATTTGACTTAATTATCTAACTATTTAAAAACAAAACTGATACAGACTCAACATCAGGAGATTTACGCAGAAACGAACTGGTGTAATAAATACGAATACGTGTTTTCTAGGTGGTAGAGCCACGATGAAACTATTACTGGTTTCAGCATGAATGGGTCGACTTGTCCGGGGTAGTACCACCCTCTCACAGAAAACCGACGTGAATTAACAGTGCTTGCATTGTTGCGTTTCGTTTGGTTAGTTTTTCGTTTAAAAAAACGCAATGAATCACATTGTGCCATATAATGAGGCTTGTGTCCTGCACCTCGGCTCGCGTCTTCTTCTCTTTGTGCGACAGTGTGGCATTGCGATGATAAGTAGTTAAATGATAAATATTTATTTCGTGAATGTTTATATGGTACGGAACGTGAAATTGACAGCAAACAGCTTGTACATTTATTAATTCCAGAAGAAATGAAAATATATTATCTCTAATTAAATTCATAATTTGTTGCTTGCTGTCAAATGTCATGTAAAGTCCCCAAAAAATATGTCTCATAAAACGGCACGTTCGATAGAGTTGGGTTTTTAAAACAATATACATTTACCAATAGTAGTTATGTTTACGCTATAAAAAATATCTTTAACATATTTCACTTTAAACACTAGACAATAGATATTAAAGAGTTGACTTGATTTATTTCATGACCAACGTAGGCTATAAACATCAGGCAAAAAACTAAATTTATGTACGTGAGAATAATACGCAAGAATATAAATAAAATTTTCACGACCAACTAAAAAGGATCGTTAAAAAGGATTCTATGTTAATTTATTTTTATAGACCTGAAAGTGATATACAATTGTTTACGTTTTAGAATAACTTATGAATAACAGGATACATATTAATGTGTCTACGGCGTTTTCTTATCGATAAACTAGGTATAAAAATATCTACAGATAAATCTACAGAAAATAAAAGTTACCAACATAACCCTCAGAATTTCAAGATTTAAGCGACAATGAACGGATCACATCCTCATCGTCAATATGAGTGTGTTGAATTGACTTAACAAAGGCACAATTTTTGCGAAACTGGTTTATTACGTACAGCAGGACATACATATAATAAAATTACTAAGTATCAACGCTAAGAAATCACACATTTCACGTAAAACAGAAGGTTAATAAGACCAAATAGTTAAGGCGACTAGGCACCGGAAGATACAGTGTAAGCAAACCAACGATAAGATGGACCGACGCCCTAATGAAAGTCGCTAAAACTTGTTGGATACGAGAAGTGCGAGGCCAGTAAACAATTATTGGTAAGGTTCGGGAAAAACCTACGTCCATCAGTGGTAGTCTTTTGATTGAGTAAATCATAGAATAGAATTTAGATGCTATGTAACGTATTGAAGGTGTAATTCCAATCATTGATTCCAACTTATCACGGGTGTTCAATTTCTCTTTCATACGATTTAAGGTAACTTTCAAATTATAAATAACATATAAGTAATGCCTTGAAATTGAACTGTTTTTAAGTATAGCTCCAAGATCACACCGATAAATACTTGGCAACCAATTTTCAACTTGTTGTAGCTATCAATGTGATCACTTACCCCTTTTAAGTAGGCGGTGCTCTCAGGGCGAAACCTATCCGCTACACTACGGATGGGTTTACCTTTGCGATTAACCATAAGGCGGATAACGTGGGTGCGCAATTTCTGGTAGTGAGAACTGTCTACGCTTTTGATTAAAGTTTACCTAGGCGTTGTGTCGCGGTACATGCCGACGTAATCTCATGTCATTGCTGACGTTACATCTATGACGGGTATCCGGGAGTTTTGATATGTAGGTACAACATACTGGTACCTGGTATTGACCTTTTTTGAAACGGTCAGTTCTCGCCTTAACATATATTTTTGTAATAGTTGTGTGTACGTGTGTCTGGCGGGGCAACAAAAAAACGAGTTACAACAGCCCAGGTTAGTGATATGCGTTTTATGGGTGTGTAGAATTACCCGATTGAGAATTAAACCATGCCATCCCGAATCTCTTAACACGTAACAAATGAATCACTATCGCGACTTGCTGTAATGTAACAAAATTATTTGACTCAAAAACCATTTTATCTCGTTGAAAACAATCTAAATAGAATATTAGTACACGGAAATTTTAACTTCGTTTTTCGTGAATCCGAATATATTAAGAAACAGAAAAAAAAGACAGCAGCCTTATTATTTATACTTCCTTTTCTATTTTATCGAAATACGTACCTGAAACAAATAAATTATTATTAAAAATTGCTTAATAGTAATTTCAATAAAAATGTCAAACAGAAATTATTCACCCATATTTAATACAGCGTTGCGTTACGTAATAAATTCCAAACTCTATCAATATGAGAAGTTTCGAGAAGAGGTCATGATATTGATGCATATTTATTATTTGATGCCTGGAACCTTGTCTATATTGTTATACGCATGTACGTTACACCGCTTCTTGCGTTTAAAAAAACTAAAAAGTTCAGAAGTAAAAGGACAATCAGTACTTTTTGTGTGATGCACTGTAGTCCGGTGAAGCTGATAAGACTCTTCTATTGAGTCAATTTGAGAAAAAAATCACACAACATAGACTCCTAGCAGTTTATTTATTATTGGCTGACCCGCGCAACTTTCTCTATGCTAAATCGGTTATAAAATTAGAAGTAATGTATACATGTTTCTTTCCTATAGATTTTATTCCTATACGTAGATATAATAGATATAAACCATTTATGCAGCGCACGCTATACTATAGAAAGCATATAACTTATGCTGATTTTAATCATATTTATTGTAATTAATTATTGAAAATACATATGTACCAAAATAAATAGTATTTAGCACTCAGGAACCTCACACGACACAGACACCTTTATAAAAGTGAAAGAATTTTCAAAGCCGGATCAGTAGTAGAGGAGATTACCCTGAATATCAAAAGTCATAAATATTTACCTCTCCGTAACTTTAGTATAGATATTACGTTGTAAAGATGTAACGATTGAATTTTAATTATCAACTTATTAACTCTTAATCAAGCATTTCTGTAGTAACATTTAAATAGAATCTCCCTTAGTGCGTTTCAAGCTTAATACTGAATGCGGTACGCGGTATTATAACAAAAAAGTTAAATACGTATTGAATACTTGCCTTTAAAAGGTTACGTTTTAAATGCATCGCGCTCGATGCATGTTCGCCATCTTGCTCTTTGTTTCCCTTTGATTTGGTTAGGTTAGACTTGCGAAAAAAGGATAACGCAAACTTGCCTCAGGCGAGCGCGGTACATTTAAAACGTAACCTTTTTAACCGACTTCAAAAAAAGGAGGAGGTTATCAATTCGTCTGTATGTTTTTTTTTTATGTTTGTTACCTCATAACTTTGGACTGGCTGAACCGATTTTGATGATTCTTTTTTTATTTGAAAGCTAGTTCTTCCCGTGTGGTCCTATTTTTTTGGTCCAGTTCTGTCAACGGCACCCAGTGCAAAACCGTATAAGTGTTAAATTTGCATTTGGTGTGTATACGACAAATAGACGAATAACTCAATATCATGCCAAACGATTTCGATGATTCCTTTTTTATTGTAAAGGATGTTCTTCAAGGGTAGTTTGATGAGAGTTTGGTTAGGTTCTGATTATGGGATCCGTGACAAAGTAACACAACTTTCAAGAAACAAGCCTACTCCTTTCTTAAGGGCCGGCAACGCATCTGTGATTCCTCTCGTGTTGCAGGTATCCATGGGCGACGGTGATCACTTACCATCAGGTAACCCGCATGTTTTAGAAAAAAAAAATTATGTACACTAAAAATGGAAAAATAAAGTAAATTTTCAAAAAAAAGTATTAACCGACTTCAATATTGATCAAAGGCATAAAAATAAGGCACTAAAAACCGGAAAATAAATAGTTTATCAAATTATCCAAATTTAATTACTAATTACTTTTTTTTGAAAATTTATTAAAGCAAGTATTTAATACGTTTTTAACTTTTTTGTAATAACATCGTTGGAGGTTATTGAAACGGAGACGATATCAAATGAGAATTAAGTTGAAGTGTCAGTGATTAAAAACGTTTCGCCTTTGAAATTGGTGTGGTCTTTTTATTTAAACTCCAACGACCCAGAGTCCCGGTGTGGACTCAAGCATTTAAATTGATTTATTGTGGGTAAGAACTCAATTTAATAATTCTACTCGTTTGACAGACTCGAATTAAGTACGGTTTTGATGCAAAATGATTGAAACAAAGACATACGATATTTTTTATAGATTTTTTTTTCTTTGTTTTATTTATTTACAATTGTGGATAATGCAATAGTAATCAGTCCGATCAATTATATAATAACACTAACAAGCATGAACATACTAGACTAAAAATCTACAATGCTTTTATAACATCGACACAACTTACACTATTATTGATATAGAAAAATTAAATTATTAAAGAGTGATAAATATTTGAAATATAAAAAAATATATAAGAGTATATCTCATGGCAAATTTTACTAAATGTTTTTTTTTTTTTAATAGACAAGGATTAAAAATTATTAACAATTATTTTGTTATGTCATAGGAGGCAAACGAACAGAGAGGTCACCTAATGTTAAGTGATCACCGTCGTCCATAGACACTTGCAGCACAAGCAAGTACGTTGCCAGCCTGTGTTTGGGGGAAGGGGTGAGGAAGAGAGCGAGGGAAGGTGAGGTAGGGCTCCGGAGTTCTCACTGACCGAACGAAACGCAACAATGCAAACACTGTTACTCCACGTTGGTTTTCTGTAAGAAGATGGTTCTACCCCGGGCGAGACGACTCATTTATGCTGACACCAGTAATAGCTTCAGCGTAGCATTGTCCCTTTGAATTTATAAGCTTGATGTTCAAGTATTAAATGTATTTGGATGCGAGCTCATTGTTCAAACAAGTCATACATACAATTACATTGTAATAAGAGTAATTCGTATAACGTTTGGAGATAAACGTTTTAAGAAATTTATGAAAAAGTTGATATAAGATTTAGTGACTAGCAAAGAGGAATCCTTAAAGACTAAGTTCAAGGAATTCGGTATCTTAACTCTGCCCTCCCAATACATTATTAATGATATAATGTATGCCCGTAAGAACCTTGAAAAGCTGGATTTGGTGAAAAACCGACATAATCTAAATTCTAGAAACTGTGACAAACTGGTTGATCCATGTTTTAGACTTAGTAAAACAGTAACAGTAATCAGTAACAAATATTACCGATTTGCCGGATTATGAATTTAAGCGCCACAAGAAGCGGGTTTTGGTCTCAAAAAGCTATGGACCAATATGTGAACGAAAATGATGCCTGGAATTGGCTCATTTCTGTGCATCCATTAAAAATGTTTGAGTCATGTACTTAATATATTCTAAATATTATGTATATTTCTTAAAACTAGATCGAGTTTCTTGCCGATTCTTCTTGATGATTGGGTTGTTTTCCAAACCGGTGTTAGTTTTGACGTTCATAAGTCCCTTCTTAGGGCCTAAATTGAATAAAGTGATTTTGCTTTTGAAAATTCAGATATAACTTTAGTCATTTGTGAAGAAATAACAGTTCATGTTGATTTCTTCCCGCTAGGGAGGGGAGGTGTCCCTAGGTGTAGCGTGATTAGTATCTTAGTCTACGTAGTTATTTAACATTAGAGTACCTGGATGACCGAGCCTGGCTCGCTTCTTGTAAAACATTTTTAAATTTAAATAAACTGTCAGGTTTGCCTCACAAAATTAGCATTATTTTCACCAAAAAAAAAAAAAAAAATTAAAAAAAGATATCTCCTTTGCTGTCACTCGGATTCGAACTGGGGTAGACGGATTTTCGAAGCAGCCGATTTTCATCTGAGATATATTTGTTTTAAAAGCGGCAGAAATTTCCCTTTATATTCTAGCTATATTTTTTCACTGCCTGAAAACTCAGATAAAAAAGTTTTCTATGAATGAAATCTAGCTAGATAGATTTATCGTCCCAGAAACCACCTACATACTAAGTTTCACGGAAATCGCTCTCACCGTTTCCGAGATCCTGAATATATACAAATAAAAAAATATATAAGAAATGCTCGTTTAAAGGTATGAGATAATATAATGGACAAAGTAATAAAAAATATTTACACGTATAAATGAGTGTTATAATAATTGTTTTTTACAAGTGTATGATTTACATAAACATTTATCGTTTTCTCTTCCATGAGAATATAATAAGTAGGTACCTACATCAAGTGTCAACCGAAGAGTTAAAATTGATGGGAGCGCCAAGAGGAATTCCATCACTTACTTTGCAAAAAATTTAAAGGTCAATACACTTTACCGGTTTTGCGTCCCTACTTGTATGCTTGAATTTGCTGCGTAATATATATTATTGACAAATACCTACGCAATATCGACTGGGTTATCAAATGTTACATTTATTATAATGTCCAGGATTGACAACACTTTATGTTTGTGGTATTTTTTTTATCGAAGAACGATTCCGTGGCTTGGCTATATTCTTAACCCTAATATGGAGTTGCTAGTTGTTTGAACATTTCTTTATCCATTCTGTAGGTTTCTGTAGGTAGTAGAGTCACGCTGAAGCTATACCTGATTTCAGCATGAATGGGTCGGCTCCTCCGGGGTAGTTCGAACTTACAGAAAATCGACGTGAAGTAACAGTGCTTGCATTGTTGCGTTTCGTTCGGTTAGTGAGAACACCGCAGGTCCATCTCCCTTTCTCCCTCTCCTTTTCCTTTCCTTTCCTCCTCTTACCCATATACAGGTTGGTAACGCACTTGCAACTCACCTGATGTTGCTAGTGTCTATGGACGGTGGCAATCACTTAACATCAGGTGAACCACCTGTTCGTTTGCCTCTTATGATATAAAAAAATAATTCATATAGATATATCATTTAAATGTTTTGTGAGTTCTAACAATAAGCTATTTATTTATTTCTTTATTATAGTAAATATAACAATATCGAAGAACAA
The DNA here is from genome assembly GCA_014332785.1 of Antheraea mylitta. Taxonomy (NCBI): domain Eukaryota; kingdom Metazoa; phylum Arthropoda; class Insecta; order Lepidoptera; family Saturniidae; genus Antheraea; species Antheraea mylitta. The sequence goes on along the minus strand of JACEII010000049.1, from coordinate 1,954,376 downwards.
TGACGGTCACCGAAAGATCTACAATATATTGCCTGTAGTCACTATCTTGCAGACCTGCATACATCTTAGCAACTGGGTAGGTACATACTAACGCGAACTAACGTGACCGATCAAAAATGTCTTCTTAATACTTTGTAAGTTTTAACATTTGACAACAATGATGTTAAAATACAGTGCAGTCTAAGATGGTAAACACGCAATGCCTAAAGGGGGAGTAATTTGTAAGTGTAACTGCTGGAACACACTAACACGTGCTCGGTGAGATATTTTCAATTTGAAGGTTGTAAATAGCCGGGCAGACTTAGAAGAAGCCCTACCTTTACGCTAAGGACGCATACCAAGATCTCAGAATGCAAATCGAGTCACTATGCCGGGTTTTACAATAGTATAAAGAGATCACGAACGAATCTCACACTATTATCGTGTTGCTACCATACTATTGACGAAGTAGCAAATATTATTTGACTTTGTGTTTATATGTTTTTTTTTTTTTTATTGAAGCACGGCAAAGTGACTTTGCTATGCCTGATGTTAAGCATAGTACAATCCAAAAACATCGGCAACCACCGATAGACAGATTATCCATCGCCGGTCGCCGCTGTCATGCCGGCCATACTGACGAAAGTCACACGGTACTGGATATGGACAGGCTGATCCCGAAACGCGACACGCAGAAGCGAGTCACTATGACGGGCTTTTTCGCCATGTACATGGTGGTTGCGACCCAGTCGGACTGTAAAACCCTACCACCCCGCTATCGCCATTGCCTCGTTCGTTGATCAGCAGGGTGCACCACGTGCAGGTGAGGTTGGCTTGGGTGTCTCAAGTCTTAAGATGTTACTCGACATCCCTTACACCCCTGTATGTGTGTGCGTACTATTGAAAACTTACTTATAATCCAAAATAAATATAGAGCAGGATGCCTTAGCGGTAAAGGCGACCGACGGCCCAATTACATCATTAATAGATGTTCGCGACACATACGAAGATACGTATGTATCTTTCATCAAAGGATACAGGTATGGAACTTAGCAGCTTAGCTCGCAGGGTTAGTTTAGTTCGATTCGCCATATTGCATACAAGGGCATACAGCCCAAATGAGGTTCAGCCCGTTATCCACTTGCCATTTCCGCTGAGTGCCTTAAGAGCTCCACCTAAATCCTGGTGACGTTGTCAAGGTCAACCCAATAGTGTGTAGTCCTTTCGAAAGAAAAAAGCTAATTGTATTTATCCTATTTGCTTATTAGGGTTCGATTAGTTTCATTGGAGTCTATATTTTCTTTAAATTTCTAATATATATCTAAATGTGTACAGTATGGGGGTTTATATTGGCTTCTTCAAAAATTGTTGCATTTCATTTAGTCAGTGAGAGCGCCAGAGGCCCATCTTCACCCTCTCCCTTCCTCCCTCTCTCTTCCTCCCTCTCCCTTCATCCCTCTCCTTTCCCCACCAATAAAGGCTGGCAACGCACTTACGACTCATCTGGTGTTACTGTTTTCTATGGATGGTGGTGATCATTTAATATCAGGTGACCCACGTGTTTATTTGCCACCTATAACATAAAAAAAACTCCAGAATAATAGTTTCATAGGTAAGCTTAATAATATATTTTTATAAAACAAGAATGAATCTAGTCGCTATTGTTGCTAATAATTATAGTTAAATTTGCAAAAATAAACACTATTAAGCCACTAGAAACGTTATTCATAAATAATGTAACAAATAAGAGAAACTTTTTGCATAGTTTAATGTTAAAATCGTGCGGACAAAAGGCACTTCAGGCCACAAAAGGTCTCGTATTACCGGCCCGCGGCCCCTAACCACAGCTGATTTATAACGCGGCTATGAGTGCGGCAAAACTTTTTCAGTAAGACGAAACTGTTTTTCACAAAAGCTATTTTTCAGGTGGAGATTAAAGAGCTTTTACGGAGTTGTACTCTGGGTTAGATATTAACAGAACTCATTACCTTCAAATGAAGTGGCCGTGAGACAATGCCTTATTTAAATAACGTCCACTAAAGTTTTGTGTTTGAGATTTAAGGGTTAGAACATTTTGTATTGAAATATTCCTTTAAAATAAACGTACAAACGTTGAGTATATATTTCATTTTAGGCAAAATAATGTAGTTTATTATTTACTTGGTAAAGTAATGATATGCTCTATGAAAAATCAGTAATTTAACTATAGTGCGGTTCGAACTCCACTTTATTAAATATGTTAAATATAGTCTGGAATCCCTAAATCGAACTATCCATTTTATTAAAAAAAAAGGATGAATTCATAGTAAGTAAAAGGATCCCCGTAACTTATCATTTTCTAGTTTCAAATATGTCATTCTTAGTGTATTTCAAAATCCGCACATCAAAGTTCTTTTTCTGGCCTTACTAGAAAGCATTAAAATCTTACATCTTATTTCGTTACTAGAAATTAATAAATATTAAACGTATTTATATTCTTACAAAAATTAATCACATATAATAATAACATTTTATTATTGGTTACAACTATTACAAGGTAATTAATTACGGAATTGTTAATTAAAAAAATATGTCAGAATAATAATCAATAATCCTGTTTTATACATAAATAGCAACTTAAATTAATACTGAATATTTATATGGCAATTATGGTGATTTATTAGTGCCAAAGATTTATTCGAGAAATACGCCCAATAGGATAAGATTTTTTTAACACATTTTATTGTATTTAAAGTCTATATATAGCTTTTAACTATCTTTCAATTAAAATAATAATTTACGTACTTCTGAAAGACTCAGTGTTTAGATTTGATTTCTTCTTTATACAAGCAATTGGACTTTTTTCATGTGACACATATATAGGCGAGGATAAACCTGATTGTTGGCGTGGCGAGTGTTGCCGCGTTGAGCCTCCATACCTACAGTGTAAACAGTGTTCTTTACCACATTGGTAAAATCGGTTGAGTGGCTTAAGCGCTCACCTTATTAGTCCAGTGAAACTGTTAAGACCTTGCTAGGCCATTAGCGTAGTTCGAAAAAATAGTTTACTACGTTACAAATTTCGATGTTTCACATCTACAAGGCATCCCATGAGGGCTCACAATTTTTTTTCTTTATGAGTAACATTATATTAAAATGAAAAAATATTTTTAAATTAATATCGAGCACACGCTGACAGCTTCCAAAACATGCGAGCACTTGTGACAATACAGTGTCGTCAGCACTTGACATGACACAATGTTTCTAGTCAATACACTTGATACCCTTGATACAGTACCATTGTGTAACTGTTTTAACATAATGACGTGACAAGCACAAGGACCTATAGCGGTGTGTTTCTAATTACGTAATTAATACAATTTTTGAATTGCCTGTAATCAAAGTTTTCAAAGTGAAAATATTTTAGGCGAATGACTGTACAGGATCCCATAGAAACCTCAGCATTCTTATCTATAAACCTAGCTATCTGGTCAGGTAAAACTGTTAAGACCTTGCTAGGTCAATAGCGTAGTCAGTTCGGGAAAAAAACCTAGCTATTCAATTTTTATTCATATTTGCATAGTACAAGTGTTGTTCTAGTAAATTGCATACGAGATACAATAAGGAGCATGCTCCTATGTAATCTAGGGAAGGCATGGAATAAACAGGAACACGTTAGTACCGAAAACTGAAGTTTGCTTGCAAACACTAGTCTCTGCTAAAACTTAATTTCAAATCCTTTGACTCTGCAGATATGTTGTACATGAACTGTAGTAATGAAGCATCGCACGTCTTACTGTTCTCAGTAGTTGCAGTTCCAGAAACATTCAATTTCTCAATATAACATATTTGTCATTTACATTTCAAAATGAGCTAAATCCAATGTTAACCGTTCATATAATATAACAATTTTTTTAAGATTTCTAGTTTTTATACACTGAGAACGAAGTCCAAATTTTGCCGTCCCTAAGATTTTTATTTATTTTTTTGTATGATCTTCGTATTTTACACGTATAAAATTTGAAGATCTTGAAAAAAAAAGACGAAAATAGTAGGAACCGCTTATTTTGGATTTAGCTCATTTTCAATTGTAAGGTCACACAAATGTATAGTGTTTTTTTTTTTTTTCGAAATGTCTACGCTATTGACCCAACAAGGTCTTAATAGCTTCACCGGACTACTAAAACTGTATAGTGGACTTTGTTGTGTTCTATACATTATTGTCCCATGTCATTATATTTTAAACTTACTTCGAAAAAAAGATGTTCTTAATACGAATGTTTTTTTATATTGATTTATTACCTCAGAAGATTCTCATTTATTAAACGATTTAGACAATGATCTATTTATTGAATAGGAAATTATTTTAAGGAGGTCCCATTTTAATTTAATTACCGTTGGATTTTAGATTTTAAAGGTATACCAGTGAGCTCCTCAGAATCGAATAAAAGATGTATAGTCACTTTTTACAACAGTCCTAGATTAGATATTTATGGTCACGGAAATTCCTTTCACATTCCTTTAGAGTTGCTTTTTTGAAGTCGTTTTTATTTTTCTTTTTTTTTAATTCAGTTAGTACCTAGTTATTGCAAAGGACACACGATCTTCCCGCCTTAAAATCCAGAAGTCGTTTAAAAAATAAAATCTCTTGAAATTATATTTTTTTAGTCTCTATATGTCCATGGGTCTATGAAGAAACTGCACATTTTAATTTACACTAGATAATACCCGCGACTTCGCCTGCGTTGTTTATTATCATCACAATATGTTTTATGTACTGAAACATTTCTTCCTTGTAATTAATTCCATATAATATTTCAAGATATTAAATCATTTCAGAATCTCGAAAGTTATCGTACACTAAATTTCAATATTTCCATTCACCCCTCCTTATTTTCATTATATTGACTTCTGTTTCATTTCAGCCGACTGTCTGAGTCCTGCCGAGTTTCACTAAACCGCGCCTCAAGCGATACACGCTTTGTACCGTCAACATTGGAACCTGTTCTCGTAGTTTTGAATGTAATTTCGATTAACCTTGCGTGTCCCGAGCCTTCTGTTTTCGTTTGGGTTTTTTTCTGTTGTTATTGTGTTTTAGGGTATTGCTATATACTAACTGCCCGTCTTGCCTTCACATGAATTGTTATAACGAAGAGAATGAGATCAAATCATCCCTTTATGGTCATATATGGAAATTATATGTCAAGTAAAAAACTAAATGTCAATGTCAATTTTCTCAACATTTTTGAAGATCTCTCTACAGCCTTCTATCTAACTCACTTCTTTATATGGAGATTTATTAACCTAAACTTTTCCGTAAGATTTTTTAAACATTTTTATACAAACACTGCCCTGAGAATTACACAATAAAAAAGAATCCGCCAAATGCGTGCAATCCTAACAACTGTACCTGACAAACAAGTGCTACGGGGTAGAAGGATCACGCCTCTTAACAGTCCATGAATTATAGGGATTAACCTTTAAATCGGTGGAGATTCTGCAAACAAAGTGCAGAGGGATGCAAATCCACGACAGCGTTAGCTGACAATATCCAGACACATTAACACCTTACTATACCGACGTGACTGACGACGCAATTAGTAGATTAAATCTATCGGGCCGTGGACGCTCTGGTATGGGACATTGTAGGTTACAATTAAAAAATGGCAATAAAAGATAAAAATGAAGCCGTCAGAAAAGAGATAATCTGTATGAAAATGGGTGGTATAGTATAATGTAAAGTAATGTAATGTAACGTGAAGTAGTAAAAGATTTAATACCTAAATAGAATAACAATAGTTACAATAAAAACGATTTGTAACTAGACTGATAACATTAAAGACAATAAAAAAGGTGTGGACTAAGAGCATGCAGAAGAAAAACGTACAGACGTACGTGCAAATTTTCGTTAAATTATTGTTATTTACATAAATATCTGTTAAGGCTGTTAAAATATCTTGTGATACCTTAATGAATATTTAAAAAAGTTTTACATAGTACATATTATTTATTACTTACTCACATAGTAACATTGATACCTTATAGTGCTTAGTTTATAACACTTATTAAACACGTTGAATAATTTTAATTATGTTTTGTGAACGGTACCAACAGTCCTGAAGAGTTTGTGATAATATACATAAAATAGACGACTTGGAATCCATATTTTTAATTGACGAACAAGTATTTATTCCGATTATTGTTCTCATGACGACGCATATGCAAAATTTCGTGGTGATCAGCTGATTCGTCATGATTTTCAAGAAAGTAAATTTTTGTTTTCTTTAAACTAAACCAAAATGTTTATAACGGTGTATGCACTACAATTATTTGCAGTAGGGATTCCAATGGACAAAGTTATGGATTTTCTTGTGGGACCGTTTTAAAAGGGCGGATCTTAGGCTTATTATTTTATTGAAGAGGTTATCAGCTATGGTGTCTTTAGACCTTTCGCTTGACAAGCCCAATGGGATTCAAACTTTTTTTACGGGCTATACACACGTTTTACTTATGGTGTCGCGGGCCGCAATTTAAAATATTTAGGTATTAAAACGTAATATTAAATCACCATCATATTAATGTAGTGAAAAATGGTGTACGATAAAACAAGCTTGGTATAACCCTTATATCTTAAGGAACACGTTATTATCTAGAAACTATTTAATTTAATTAACGTGTTCATAGTTCATGAACATGAAAATTAAAATAATTAAAAATAGAGTATAATCGGTTGAGCCAACTACAAAGACTCGGCGGGCCGCATATTGAGTATAGCTGGACTAGCCTATTATTCTAATAAAGATCTACCCACTTTTCATTAGTATCATTTGATTACTCTAACACGATCTATTATAAAATGACACATTGCTGAATGTTAGATATCATATTCAATTAAACCTGAACGAAAAATACCTGGTTCAAAAACCTTCAATCAAAATGCTACACAGATTCAAGAAATATTCCAATAACAAATAAGACTCCGACAAGATACTCGATCAGACTTTTCAAACAGAATCTTTTTTTAACTGTACGTACAGGTATTGATAACAGTTACCGTTTTCTGGTGTGTTTTCAGAGAGATAGGTGTTTCAGAAACCTTGTTTTTTTTTTTTTTATTGAAGCCCGACAAAGTGACTGCACTATGCCTGATGGTAAGCATAGTACAATCCAAAAACAGTGGTGACCACCGAGAGATAGATCATCCATCGTCGGTCGCCGCTGTCATGCCGGTCATAATGAAGAAAGTCACCCGGTACTGGATATGCACAGGCTGATCCCTACCACCCCGCTTTCGCCATTGCCTCGTTCGTTGATCAGTAGGGTGCACCACGTGCAAGTGAGGTTGGCTTGGGTGTCTCAAGTCTTAAGATGTTACTCGACACCCCTTACACCCCAATTGTAATAATAATAAGCCTTTGACATCAAAATTCCTAGTATTATTGTTCTTGATTTCATTGCCCAGCAAATCAGTAATAGATTTTGCAACTATTTTGTGGACAACATTACATTGGCTAAGAAATTTTGTTTGATTTTCTATGTATGTAAGATAGAATGACTTACGATTATTTCAGTGAAATTATATCAGTAACTTAGAAGTTACCTTTCTAAAATTTTACGAATGTATATTCTACTAACTTTTAAAAATATAGCAGTAGAAATAATGTATTAAATTGCTGACATATTTTTCTTCAGTAATTCGCATGGTTTCACGTCCTAAATAGCTGGAAATGCTTATTTTTGTTACATTAATATATTATTTACCTCAGCTGCTCATTCCCACGGTAAAATACCTATGGAACGTAGGGCTTATTCTTAAAATGAGCCCGACCTTATGATAGAAAACATTGTAATAGAATTATTATGTATTTCATGCCTAACTACTATTTTCAATTTTTTTTTTTTTTCGAAATGTCTACGCTATTAACCCAGCAAGGTCTTAACAGCTTCACCGGACTACGACTATTTTCAAGTAAAAATCCAAATACTTACTTATTAGCAAGTAGCAGTAGCTTCATTTTAATCGATAGCAGGATACAAAACCCGTCAAGACGAACATTTTAATCAAAGATATATTTTATCTAACTGAATGCTGGATGTTAATTACGCAAAAGATGCCCAGCAAGTTTATTTTTAAAGTTATTCGCTTTGACTCTTACTGTCTGAATACATTTGGCTGGCTGTTCCGTCGGCGCCGACGCTCCCTTAATGAATGGGATTAATTCCGGGACCGTTCGCGATTCATTCTGAAAACATCAGATAAATAAATATTCTCTCAAATCTAAAACGGAATTGACTGTTGTGAAGTTCTTTTTACAGTGTTCAGTTTATTAAATTCTGTGGTTCATTTTGTCGCAAACTTTTGCACTTTAAACCAATATTTTAAAAACAAATTAATCTAAAACAGACATACTTCATGTTGAGAGACGATGTGATCCAAAAATTTAAAAGCACACTATCAAGGATGATGCCTAATGAAGCGCGCTATTGACAAATACTTTAATATGGAGTGTCTATTAAATTATGAAGTTTAATTTCATTACAATTTTTTGCTATTAGAATGTAGTCTAGTGTTTAACCACAAACGTCCCTGATGATAAGTGATGGTGGGATCAAGAAACTAAAAGTAAATTCAGTAAGAGCATTAGAAAACCACAGAACTATATGCTATTACAGAATTTCGAAGACTTTATCGTAAATTTTTATTATTTAACTATAATCAGGTATTCTAACCACAAACATACTCCACGTAAAGTGACGGTGTGATCTAAGAAACGAAAAGTATTTTTAAAGAGCAATCGAAAAATACACTAATATATGTCTTGACATATTTTCAAGGAAGATGCCTAATGAAGCGTGCATTGGAAAATACTCTAATATCGTGCAAACTTTCTACGTCTTTTGATGTGGCATCAAAGCGTGCTATAACTAAAATCATCATGGCTTCAACATCGTTCGAGACGCGATCCCTCAGAGATGCAGTGAAGTGAAAAATATATGAACACGAATCCTGATATAAAAAAGTATGTATGTACACGCGTTTGCGTAGTCCGGTGAAGCTGTTAAGACCTTGATGGGTCAATAGCGTAGTCATATCGAGAAAAAAAAAAGTACACGCGTTAGAAGTTATACTTGTTTGGCGTAACAAGATAAAAATCTTTTCAAAAAATTTATCCTTCGCCTTATTCTACGTTTGTAGAAAAAATGACACTAACAATATAAAAAGGTATTTAATACATTGAAAGTTTTAATACAAAGAAATACAAACAACAAATACAAAGAAACAAAATGTTGACTATAGCTAACTTCAGGGTGTCGGTATTTCGTGACGGTGTGCGCGCGAATCGTAATAATTTTAGGGTGTCGGTTTTTCGTGAAGGTGTGCGCGCGTATCGTAGAAATGTACTCTCATCATTTTTCCCTAACTCGCCAAAAGAAGTATAACTCCCAAATTAAAACATAGCAGCTTACTGGTGATTTTGTTGGTATGACTTTTAATCTACTGCCACAACTTATCGCTGAACTATTTGACATTCTTAGCAGCAGCCAGCAACCACGTAACCCGCAACTTACTTGTAATTGGTAGAGCCACGCTGAAGCTATAACTAATTTCAGCATGAATGGGTCAGCTTGCCCGGGTTAGTACCACCCTCTAATAGAAAAACGACGTTAAGTAACAGTGCTTGCATTGTTGCATTTTATTCGGTCAGTGAAAGCGCTAGAGGCCCACCTCCTCTATTACTTATTTGTGACTCCCCTGGTATTGCTAGGGTCTATGAACGGCGGTGATCAATTACGATCAGGTGTCGTATAGTGTGCCGTAGTGGTACCGGGCTTTAACAATATAAAATAATAATATCAAAAAATGATAATAAATAAAAAAGAAAACCTAACTTAAAGTTTATTATAAGATTTTCAAAAGTATAGCTACAAACCTAGGTGCAATGCCCTGTGCTGAAAGCTGTGAGGGGTGACCCGGAGTTAATAATACTAACACTAACTGACAATAAACCCAACATTGTACTTTAACATAGACGAGCAGAAATTTGAGTACATTTTTTTATAATATAATTAGGTCAAATACTAAGCACTTATTTTTTAAATTGTTTTAGAACAAGAATCGAGTGCAGAGTATCCTTCATAAATATTGCTACTGTCTAAACATTCAGCCTGAATGTAAAATAACTTTAATTTTTAGTGTTAAAACTACGTTATACAAATAAACAGACAATTGAGAGAAGCCGAGTTGTAGCGAACGGCACTAAGTAATCTCGGAATACAATCGTTCGTGCACTCCAAGTCTTGAATACAATTGCAAACGTTTAATTTCAAACTACCATCGTTAACTGGCGAGCAAGTTTTACGAGTGAATGAATAGTCTATTGAAAACAAACTTGACCAATTCATTCTACTAGATATCGTAATTGTTTACATATTATTAGAATTTGTTTTGCACGTGCTTTGTTCTTTAATTTTGTTATGTACAATTTAACTGTTACCTACGACTTTGCTAGCCTGGAATTTAACAAAAATATTTTTTCAGCGTATAAAAGCACGATGGGCGTGCTCGATCCTAGGCATTCATCTAAAAATCGACTTAAAATAGAGGAGAACATCCTTGATCATACATAGTTAGTTCTCTACCTGGTCTTGGTTTATCATAATAAGTCTACAAATATTTCAAAGAAATAAAGATCCTATTCCATTTTGAAATATATTTGGGCGGAACCCTTAAATGTGTTAATTTAAAAACCCGACTTAAAAATTCAGAAGAACGTCCGCGATCATTGTTCAGTATCTACTTAGTCTTGACTTGTCATAATATGCCTACCAATATGTTAAAGAAATTAATTTCCTATTTCATTTTGAATGGTCTTTTGACGTGCCTTCATAATTTTATGGGTATTTCTGTGTTAATAGAATAAAAACGAAGCCATCTTAAAAATATCTCTGTTCTTAAAAACATATATTCCAATTCCGTTTATGAATATTTAAATTCTGAAATTAATAACATAGAAACTGAATCAAGCTGGTCTTCGAACCCACAGTTTTACACCTATCAGGGCACGAACTAAAAGTTCTCAATGTGTTCTTATCTTTTTCACACTGTGGAACTGTGGAACAATCTCCCGGCCAGTGTGTTCTCTCCTTCCTATGACATGGGATGCTTCAAGCGTAACGTGAAGAGACACACAGGCCGACAAGACAGGCGACCGGCGATGGATAGTGTGTCTCTCGATGGTCGCCATTATTTTTGGAATGTACTATGCGTACTCAGGCATAGTGCAATCATTTTGCCATGTTAGAATTTAAAAAACAAAGAAAAGAAGGCACCTGAATTGTGACACTTTCTCCTTTTTGAAGTCGTTGAGTGAAAATCTGCCAGTGAAAGTCTCGTCAAAATCAGTCCAACCGTTTCGGAGATTTTCCGGAACAAACAGGAAAGACAGCATTTTTAAAAATTGTCTTTGGTTATATTTACCATATAACTGTCATATTCATTTAATAAACAGTTGTTATTTTGGCATTACAAATAGACACTTCAATTATATTTTATTTGCATGGATTAAGCAAGCAGGTTCTTAAAGGTCAATTGTATCAATGCTTACATTATTGATAACATTTTGCAACCTGTTCCGTTCTCAATGTAGGTTTTTAAAATTTAATTTAAAGTAGTGATTAACCTTTTGTTCATATCAATCATCAATTAGTTATTTTATTATAATCTAGAAGGGCTAATAAATCCAAACAAGTCTAACACACAGTAATTATTGTCGACTGTATTTACTCACATTTAATTATTTGTAAAAGTATTAAATTAATAAAATTAGTAAATAAAAAATAAAAAAGGTATATTTTTGTTTTTGACGTGACAACGTCTTATAAATTGGTTTGCCGGGTGACACTTCAAGAAACTGCGTTACGCTCCGCTCACGTTATGCGCTCACAATGAGAGCGAGTGAGAGGCACGCGTCCCTTCCACTCGGGCATGGTTAGCCCGCCTAAGAGCGAGAGAGACTACTATACGAATGAATATTCACATTAAAATTATTTTACCACTCAAAGTCGTTGTCACGTAAAACTTTCGCCCGTATACCGACTTTACAGGCAACCAATTTTTTTTATTCTCGTTTTTGTAACGATTATTGAAAATTCTTATAACTTATGGATTACACTATGGCATATATAATTCGCATAGAAAATCGGTCAAACCGTTTTTAAATTAATTTAAACGAACATCTTTAAGAGGTATATTAAATAATAAGTAAAAACTCCCCCGAAAAAAGTACGAACATAATCAGTACACCAGACCATGAAGTGTTAGCGATTCCAATGACCGAGAAATTTGCAATTCTATTTTTCCAGTACATTATAATAATATGAGGACACATTTCGTAAAAATTCCCTACATCTTTGAAACATAAAATGAAATAGTTAAAAAAGAAAACAAACAAAAGAGTACAACCAAATTCAGAAAAAAAAACCTGAATATGTAGGATTGATATTCCATTTATGTTAATCTCATATGACTTATCGCTGTAGATGTAGAGCCACGCTAAAGCTATTACTAGCTTCAGTATGAACGAGTCGGCTCGCTCGGTGTAGTACCACCCTCTCACAGAAAACCGACGTGAAATAACAGTGCTTGCATTGTTGTGTTTCGTTCAGTCAGTGAGAACGCCGAAGGCCCACCTCACCTCACCTTCCCCATCTTCTCTTCCGTCCTCCCCCCCATCCCCCAACACAGCCTGGCAACGCACTTGCGTCTCCACTGGTGTTGCAAATGTCTATGGACGGTGATGATCACTTAAAATTAAGTGACCCACCTGTTCGTTCGCCTCCTATGATATAAAAAAAAACTTTCGGATTTATTACATAATTTATTTTTAAATAATAACTTTTCCTAAAACAATGCTTAATCCTAAAGTTTCAGACGTAATTTCATAGAAGTAGATTCAGAATATGACAATATTCTGAAATAATTCAAAACCCATGCAAATTCAAACGTAATTATTCCCAATATAATAGGTATTCGATACTGATCTGTCAACACGAATCCAATATTTTATTCAAATAACAATCAAAGCCTAAACGGACAAAGCCCAGTATATTTCATTGACTTATGCGAATAAATACAAACGAGTGACTGATCTAATAATTAAACCTTCATAATGTACACATTAATTACGTTTTAAAGTAAATATTCATTTATATTTTGGACTAGCTTCCACCCAAACACAATTATATGGCTGGTGGTGCAACTTGCATTCGCAAGAAGTTTTACCTCCTAGTCCCCTGAATCTGCTCCACAGGTGGTGCTGAGGAGTAAGGTATTTTTGGCCGCTACGCAGTTCCCGAAAAATCATCTTCGTAACGATAAATTGAGTAATCAATCGATAGACTATAATAAAAGATGGATACTCTATTTAGCCATAAATTAAAACAACAACACAATAATCTGTTTTTTAGTAATGGCTCCGGGGTAGTACCATCCTCTCGCAGAAAACCGACGTAAAGTAAATGTGCTTGCATTAATGCGTTTCGTTCGGTCAGTGAGAGCGCCGGAGGCCCACCTTTCCCATCTCCTCTTCCTTCCCCCCTATCCCCCTATACAGACTGGCAACGCACTTGGGACTCTACTCGTGTTACAAGTGTCTATGGACGTTGGCGATCACTTAATATCAGGTGACCCACCTTTTCGTTTGCCTCCTATGGTAGAAAAAAATCTACATACGCACTTATACTATGTGATGTCGCAGTTCTCTTAAAGATTGCTTCCCTGTTTGTCTTGTTTTCGCTATAGTGTCCTGAATAGGAATCTACTCAGACTTTTTTTTGCGAATTGAGTAAGTTATGTTGGCCTGGCAACCCTTTAAGCTTCATCAAGCTTTTAAGGCGAACACTTAACAATACTCAGCCGAATCGCAACTACCTCAAGGCTGCCAAAGTAGCCGAACCTCAACTTATGCTATTGCCTTGAGTACAACAACGCAAATTGAACTAAATTAACCTTACAAGCTAACTAACGACTTTTCAAAACTAACGACTAACTAAAACTAAGATTTTTTAAGTACGACGTGTTCAGAAACAGTGCGTTTTCTTGGTATGGTAAGGTGGGACAAATTATGTGGTGCGCATTCGCAAGAGAGGCGTAATAAACAAAAAACATTAAAGTATGTTTATTTCCTAGATTTTCACACCTTAATTACTCAACCGACCATACTGAAATTTTGCATACACGTTGTCATATATGTAGAAAATTATCCGATACGAAATATATATTGTTGAGGTATGTATGCTTGGTTCACATTTATGTTTCAACAACTCATATATATCATCAAAAAAGTCTAAGCAACATGCGGGATATTACAAATTTTACCATTTATATTAATTAATTTCTAAGTATTTACTCAAACAAAGTGCGTAGGTAAGTAAACTTTTTTGCTATTGATGACATACTGGCTGGTTGTAAAAAAAAAATTGATTATGTTTTGTTTTTTCATATAATTCAAATGACTGCGAATTTGTTTGAATTTAAGTGCGTTTTAATTGCTACGTTTAGTCTTGATTTTATAATTTTACCAACCATATAAATAAAGTTAGCGACAAATTTGAATTGTTAGATATTCTTTACGTCATGAAGCGACGTCATTTGATGGCAGATGAAATGCAAAGAGCTGTAGGGATGTTGCAAGCAGGAAGTAATCAATCTCAGGTATCTCGACATTTTGGCATTCATAGAAGTGTTATTTGTCGTCTTTGGCAGCGCTACAATAATACAGGAGAACCCGCTGAACAGCATCCAGGCCGTAAAAGGAGTACAACCACTCGGCAAGACCGGTACATACAACTGACTGCAAGACGCCAGCCGATGTTAACCGCTCGAGGCTACAAATTTCAAGTGGTGTTGATGTAAGTCCTCAAACTGTGCGAAATCAATTGCATGAGTACGGCCTACGAGCTCGACGCTCTATCAGGTGTCCACCGATACGTCACGGAAATCGCGCTCGTCGATATGAATGGTGTAGAGAACTCATAACATGGACCCAGGAACAATGGGATAAAATTATGTTTTCCGATGAGTCGCGATTCGGGTTTAAGCCTGATACAAGAAGGGTGCGAGTGTATCGTCGGCCCGGAAATACTGAAAGGCTCAGGTGCGTTCAGGAAGTTCATCCATACAGCGGCTCAACAGTTATGTTATGGGCGGGTATTATGAAGAACAGGCGAACTGAGCTCTTTTTTGTAAATGGAAACATGAATGCTGAAAATTACATTGAAGATATTCTCAGACCTTATGTCTACCCATTTGCACAAACCTTTGGCTCCGATTTTAGGTTAATGCATGACAATGCGCGTTCACATACAGCTCGGCGAACCAGTGAATACTTTGCAACGGAGAACATCCGGGTATTGCCTTGGCCTGCACAATCGCCAGATCTCAACCCCATCGAGCACGCATGGGACATACTCCAGAGACGTGTTTTGAAGGACTTGGACGGAGCGACAACAGCCCAACAGCTGAAGGATTTGCTACAATTCCATTGGGAGCAAATACCGCAAGATGACATAAACAGTCTCATTAATTCAATGAATAATCGTTGCCGACAAGTTCTGAATAGCAGAGGAGACCAAACTTGGTATTAAATTTTTCTATTCTTTCACAATAAATACATTTTCTTTAGAAATTTCATTTTGTAAAAAAAAAGTTTAGTTTCTTATGATATCTTAGTTTCTACAGTATATTTTAATATTTTTCATTTCTGTTATCTAAAGAACTTATAAAGACAACAGCTGATATTTTTACATCATAGAACCCTACAGATATTATTTTAAAAATAAAATGCAACGTTATAATGTGAAGAACCATCCTAAAATTTAAATTATTACATGTTGCTTAGACTTTATTGATGAGTGTATATTTAGCTTAGATTAGACCAGATTGGTCGCACATTGCACGTGTCAGACAATAGCTAAAGGCGAGTTGTGCCGTGCACCCTTGACCTAGTTGTCAAATAAATTCGGTTAAGTGCCGCAAACGCTCGCGTAGTAGTCCGGTGAAGCTAGGTAAAAGTCGTAGTCAGATCGAGAAAAAAAAAGTTCTTGAATTAGCTTAATATTATATTAACGGCAAATTCATACTCTTCCATGAGCCTCGGCGGTGGCTACCACCTGGGGCCCACATTATGGTGGAGGGCGCCTAGATCAGGGTGGGAGCCCAAATGAAGTACTTGGGCCTCACCCTGGACAGGTGCTGGCGGTTCGAGCCCCACTTCGCGGGGCTCGGGCCACAAATTGCTAGGGCGGCGGCGGCACTCGACCGACTGCTCCCCAATATTGGGGGGCTGGGGGCTAGGTGCCGGCGGCTGTACATGAGAGTCGTGCGAGCGATGGCCACTTACGGGGCACCGGTCTGGGCAGACGCCCTCGGTGCCGCCAACGTACGCACTCTTCGCAATGCGCCGCGCACGGTGCCGTTGAGGGCGATTCGGGCGTACCGGACGGTGTCCTCGGCGGCGGCGTTTACGCTCGCCGGCTCCCTTCCTTGGGAGATGAAGGCAGAAGTTCTCGCCGCCCTATACGAATTCACGACGGCGAGGAAACGTAGTGGTGAGCCTCCGGCTCCCAGAGGAATAGAGGCCAAAAGGCAGGAGTTGCGGGAGAAGGCGGTAGAGCGGTGGATGCTGGACCTGGCGGACGCACGCTTTGGGACGTACACCGTCGACGTCGTCCGCCCGGTCCTGCGGGAGTGAATTGGGAGGAGATGGGGCTCCCTGCCGTTCAGGCTGATGTAGGTGCTGACCGGACACGGTTATTTCGGGTGGTACATGCACTGGATCGCTTGCAGGGAGCCGACCGCCGCCTGCCATGAGTGCGGCGCTGAGAAGGATACCGCGCAGCACACTTTCCCTGAGTGTGTTGCGTGGGAGGTGGAGCGCCGCACTCTGGCGGCGATGGTGGGGGAGGATTTGTCATTGCTGAGCGTGGTTTCGTCCATGCTCGGCAGCGAGTAAGCGTGGCGAGTAGTGGTCTCCTTTTGCGAGGAAGTCGTCTCACAAAAGGAGGCGGCGGAGAGAGCCCGCGAGGCGAACCCCCCTCAGTGGCCGTCTTCGCCAACGGAGGACCGGCAGGAGGAGGCGGCGCTTCGCCCAACTCCTCTTGCCACCGTAGCCGGACCTGAGGGGAACTAGTCGGGGGGCCCATCGCCTCATTACACAGGTCTGGCGGACGGAGGGGAGGCAGCTGGTGTATACCCGGCTGCCTCTCTATAGGTAGAAGCTCGGCGGCCACCTTTCTCCCGAGCGGACCGTTGGGACGGCTATCTAAGGGGAATAGCTTAGAACGATCTCTTGCCGCCCCAACACTACGGTCGGTCGGTACACCGTGGGATTTTAGTCCGTGCGAGTCGGACATGGCCCACCATCTCCCTCGGGAGGGTGGGTATGCAAAAGAGATTTCACCACGTTAAAAAAAAGGCACGATCAAAAGCTACTAAAATATATTATTAAATTATTATACAGTTAAAATCGCTCGTATCAACTAGTACTAAATAAAATAGTAATTTCATACTAGCACAAAGATATATGTACTTTATTTACCCACAGAGCAGTAATAGTATTTTCCAGTTCACTCGCCGTACACAGAACAGCAGGTCGTGAAATACAGTTATTCCCTTCTTCCTGTCGTCCTTTGTTAGGGTCACACAAATAGAGGCGCAGCTGACGCTATAATCCGCACTGATTCCGTTAAATACCTAATCGTGTCTGTGTAATCTTAACAAATATGCTTTTAAGGCCGACAACATGTTGGCCAACAAATTTTATTTGTTCCACAATACAAGCAACTCGTAATGAAACAAATAAAATAATTAATTGACATCGTAAAATATCTTGCTCTAATTGGCGTAAAAAAAATTGCTAACCTCTTTTTAACACAGTTAATTGACATACCACATTAATAACTGAAGAATGCATTTTTGATCAAATTACAGACATTAAATTAAAATGCATTAAACCGTCCCAAGTGCCTCTTAATTACGTGTCGCAATCACCTCAGCGGAAAAACACAAAGAATGCAATAATAAAAGAACCCTAATGGAAGTGACATATTCACTACTTTTGTAGTGACAAATTGTTTACGCGCGTTGAATGTAATTTTTTGGCATTCGATGAATATATGGTTTCGCGTCATGACATCTTAATAAGCGCGACTGACCGTATTACGCTTGCGAGGCTTGTGTCAGAGTAGCGACGCGTAGTATAGCGGCCTATGTACAATGTACACCTAATATTTATTTTTTTATATTAAGATTGTGCAGCCCATCATGTTTTAATCTATACTAATATTATAAAGATGTAAAGTTTGTGAATTTGTGAGTTTGTGACGTTGTAGGGGGTAATCTCAGGAACTACTGGTCCGATTCGAAAAGTATAGCTCATTTATCCAGAAAGATTATAGGC
>JACEII010000049.1:1883373-1935950 GCA_014332785.1 Antheraea mylitta | reverse complement strand
ATCACTAAAAACAAAACTATTCTAATTATAATAAGTACTTCTTTAAATTAAACTGAGGTAAATTTATTGATTTGATAACATACGACATTAAAATATATGAGTCTTATCGACAAACGTGACTGTTTAAAATATACCAGTGACACTGCAAATTTATAAAAAAAATTCAAACGAAGTGGCAGATTATTGGCGTAATCGAGATGCTTGTGACATGAGAGTATAAAATGTTGATACATTCCGGTATTTCAATATCTAGGAAATATTGAACATGGATTCTTAACTTTTGTATGAAATAAACAGGTTGAACGGTTTCGTTCTTTTTTTATTGACGACTCAATTACCTGTAACATATACCCACTTTTTATATTCACTGCTACAACACTACACTATCACCTCCACATACGTGCACGCTTACACGCTTACACAAAAAAGTGGAAGGGTGTAATTTTTTTCCGTTATCAAACTGAAATAGTTTAGGAATTTTCCGATAAGAAATATATGTAAGAGTTGTTGAGATATGTATGCTTGGTACACATATATATTTCAACAACTCATGTATATATGAATAGTTAGTTAGCCTAGGTTAACTAAGATAAGGTTAGGGTTAGGGATTGTTAGGTTATTCTTAGGTTAGGATTGTGATAGGTAGGGTAGGGTTACGACCGTGGGGTATGGGGGGGGGTGCGTAGTTTAGCGTAGGCCGGAGGGGACCTCGGGGTGGCTCGGGCGGAGGAGGAGTAAACCTCGGTAAAAAATCAACCACTGGGTGGCGGCGGAGCGGATGGCCTCTCCGCTGCCAGCCGTACCCAGGGGGAAAGGGTCGGGGGGCCCGGACTCCCATTGCACGGGTTCGGGAAGCTGGGAGGCGGCCTTACAACCGGGTTGCCTCAGCTTAAGCGCTCACCTTAGTAGTCCGGTGAAGTTGTAAAGGCCTAGCAAGGCCAATAGGGTAGTCAGTTTTAAAAATAAAAGTGTCGACTCACTTTTTCGGTAGCCGTCGTCGTGTGCGGTAGCTCTGTCCGAACTCGTGTCGGTTTCTTAAAAAGTGATTAATTGTTAGAATTGAATTGATTCTTAACAGTTTGTATCTAAATTGGCCAGTTCTGTTTTTATTAATGAATAGATCTTCAAAAATGCCTAACAATACAGTTAACAATACTTCAACTTAATCTTATATAGTTCCCTAGTAGGGTCCCTAACTACAGTAGTGGATGTATTAATATTCATTAGTACAATATATTTTGCGAAATAAATCATGGTATCAAATGATACCAAATAACAATTAATTCTAATAGTAATTAATTCTATTCTAATCGTATATTACCCACTTAACATTTATTTATGTTCAAGCTTGACACTTCTCGTTAAATTACCATACGTTCAGGATTCTTGGTTATAATTTAATTTTGTATTATATATCAAATTCTTGCCTATTTCTGTCTTTGTAACATATAAATCATAGCGATAAAAGATATCCACAACCATTAACATGAATGGAGCTTCCTTTGTGAAATAATTTTAGAATTAGATGATTGCATAGCTTCTATCGCGGGCCTTGAGCGTGGAAACCGAATTCAAAAATTCCGTAACGAAAAAACCTAACACCAATCAAGTCTCAAACTTTTGTTTCTTATTTCAGTTACCATAAACCTACAGTTTCAATGATTAATATTCCTGAATAACCTACATGTATTGTAAGATAATAAAAATATTTTGACCAAAAAAGAAAAAAAAATTGTTTTCTTATCGGTCAACACGCTCAAAAAGTGTAACTTGAATTAATATCAAAGAAAAAAAAACAAAGGAAAAAAATACTGCAAAAATAAAATAAATAAATAGTTATAATTGCATAAGTTAATAAAAAATGCTATGCAATAGCTTTACCGCGGCAGTAAAAAATCTCCGAAATGAAATATAAACAAAATGACAGCCGTACGTTTTCTTTATATCTCGTAATAATTCTTGTAGTTTAAGTAAAAGGGTATTTTGTAGCAAAATCTTTCGAAGTGCAAAAATGTATGTGTTTGTTGAAGCATATATGTATAATGAATCCTAAAATACCTACTGACTGCAACCTTGCTAGTATAGAACCATAGCCTGCTGATTGTTAGCATAATTTAAAATCAAAGATGCGAATATTGATTGCAATATTACATTTACTAAAAATCATTCAAATTTTTGCCAGAAAATTAAATTATAGAAAAACACTCAGGTATCGAATTGATTTGTGGGCACCCTATCTTTATGAGAAGATGACACGGTAATTTTTATTGTCGGAGGCCAAGGCTTCACTAGTTTTTATCTGTAGATTACCGATCTAGACGACTTTTATTGGGCAACCATTTCGCAATATACTGTAGTGAGTATATTACTTTTTTTACTTTATTTAAAGTATATACTAATTTAGTAAAATCTAATACCAAATAAATAATATATTTTATATCATACACATTAAAGTAATAACATGTAAACAACACAATACAATAATCACGTAAAACAATAGTTCATTAGTGGAAAAATAAAGCTACCAGTATCGTTTTGTCAGCGTTTCTCGGACAATTCAAAAGTGTTGTGTTCCCATTGTGTGTATTTTACGAACCGTCCCAAAACAATGTATGACCGCAGACCGACACATGCCACAACAGCAGTTCTCTGGTGAAGGCCGGTCATGGACAGCTCTTTTCAAGTCACTGCAAGGCATGACATCATTTTTTACCGACTTCAATACGGAGTTTTTTCAATTCAGTATTGTTTTAATGCCCGTAATTTCAGTACTTCGTCACTTCTAAACCAATTTGAAAAATCCTTTTTTATTCAAAAAGGGTTATTTTAAAGGGGTTCTATTTTAATTTTACTAACATTGAGGTTCGGATTTCGATGCACCTGGGAACTTCCCAAAACGGAATAAAAAAATTATAGTAATTGAAATATTGGTAAGCTTATGACAATCTTAGGCTTATAACAAGGACTTTCTGGTCCATATATATAGCGTATACTTTGTTTTTATTGGATTTATCTTTTGTTATAATTTTTCCTGTTGTTTTTTGTTGTGCTTTTGTCTACATTTTTCCAATATGGTTTTTTATATCATCCATCTACCTTGTCATTCATCTTCTATCATTTTGTGTGCCTTCTCTCGGTCACCATTCAGTTAGGAACCTGCCAAGATTCGTACAAATTATAATCCGCTATAAGATAAGATAAGATCACGTAAAATATCAACTTCATCATACTTTTGCTTCAGTTTTTTAAAGGCCTTTCGCCTACTTGTTCGTACATACGGCACATTGACCACCGCATAAACTAGCCGATATTTGAACAGAGACCAACGTACAGCAATAAAGTTTCCTGCTTATTTAAATAATTTCCATTGGCCGAGAAGTAGAGCGAGCTAATGTAATCGGTGATTGCTAAGACTTTCCAGTTTTCCGAAGTTATTGGAACGAAGTTCCTTATCGCGCGTTGTAAAAGGGGGCTAGACGGAAAAAAATCTTACGAAAAGTTGTCACGACACTTTTTGCTATAGTAAGCTATTGTAAGCTGTGCAGCGTCGCATGTTTCTCTGTCTGTCTCTCTCTCTCTCTCTCTTATAGAAAGCAAGCCAGATATTTTCATTTCTATTTCGCATTGAACAGTGTGGTGTTGCGACGATTATTTTTATTGAGTGTATACAGGTTTTTCGTAAATAATAAAAAAAAAAAAATAATAATGATCCCAAACATATGTTTCCTACTTCAGTTACCACAAGCCAATTATTACGAAAATTGAGCCTACTGATTAAGTTTATATAACATTATATTTGTTAATAATAAAAAAAATATTATTATAACTTAAAAAAATAAAATTTTATTACAATTCCTTCACTAATTAATCGAAAGGAACTTCGTTCCATCCGGGTGTCGCTTGACACCTCTCAAGTTTTTCTAATATATATATTAGATTATTGGATTAATATAGAATTATAAGTGGTATGTGGCATTGTTTCAGTATCTCATATTTATCTGAAATTTATTTATTCCGACACGGTTAGATCACCATGCAATTTAGCGCATCTAAGCGTTTTTTTTATAGAGAAAGACTTTGACTTTACTCGTCACTAGGTAACGCTAGTCTAATAAATTTATTGTTGCCTAGTTTTTTTTATTGTAATTTAAAACAAACCAAGTCACGGGGTCACGAGTTAAAATCTATATATATAAATAGACAGTGAAAAAACTGTTAAAAACATCTCCCTCCTCTGTTTCTCAGCCGATTTTCGAACGCGTGTAGACAGAATATGTAAGATGTACTTGCCTCTATTTTAGTTTTTCATATAGGTAGTTAGGATTTTTTGTTTGGATCAAGTCAAACAGTAAAATGGCCATATGTAGCTCCCTACGGGCTGCCATTTTCAGAAAGTTCGCTTCATTTAAGAACAACAAAACAAAACCGAGCGAAAGCATTTTGCACCCACTGAAACAATCGATCAGAGTCCGCAACAACAAACAAGGGCCATACACAAGATCAGCTTAATCTAGAAAGAACAGAACTTTCAACAAGACTCTTCCTTAATGTAATACTAAGGTACTCTCTAAAATTATACAAAAATTTTAGTCTATAAAAACAGTTCTTAATTACACTATTTATATGCGCTTTCAAGCGCTGTTCTGAGTCGAAAAGTACTCCCGAATTGCAAGTTGTATTCACCCTTTCAATATTATTTCCAAAATTACCCAAATAATTTTCAGTCAAAAAGTGTATTTACAAACAATTTTCGTTTCTACATTCGAAAATTTACGAAACAAAACACAATTACATTCGTATTTAAACAAATAACTTTGTTGAATGCTAATTGATTTGTAAAATATACTCCAGTTCAAGTTTACTCAGACAATTACTGGCAACATTGAACTATTTACATTCTTGGTATTATACATTGTATGTAAATTTACGACGTACAAATACAGTTCGTATGACATAAATATATTTATTTATATATTTACAAGAAATGAACCCGGAAAAGCCACTGCGTCACACGTATGCGGCGGTGAGCGTAACTAATTTATTCATAGCTTCATAAACAATGCTTTAAATACGACGTTGCATCACATTTGCACTCAAGTTGAATGAATCATAAGCTTAGTTAGATAAAGTTATGTTGTGGACCAAATATTTACTAATATAGGTTATCCGACACAAAATAAATATAAGAGTTGTCGAGGTATGTATGCTTGGTGAACATATATGTTTTAAAAACTCATATGTAAGAATATGTAGCCTAGCTTAGATTAGCTCAGATAGGTCGCGAATTGCATGTATCAAATAACGGCCCAAGCCGAGATGTGCCGTGCACCCTTGAGTTAGTTGCTCAAATAAAATCGGCTGAGTACCTTAAGTGCTTGCCTTAGTAGTCCGGTGAAGCTGTTAAGGCCTTACTATATCAATAGCGTAGTCAGTTTAAAAAAAAACACTAATAAATAAATGCCAATGTGAGTTTTTCTGTTACGCTTTCACGCAATTACAATTCAACAGATCTACGTGAAATTTGTTAGGGACACAGAAAGAGATACATCGTAACTTTCATCCATAAAAAGTTCTGTTCGCGAGGTGTAGATAATATCTACTTTAGTGTGGCTAAGCCGCGGGTAAAAACTACTACGTAGATATATTTTTTAACCAAGTACCACACAGTAACTGAAATCTATTAAGGTAAGGTACCTAAGGTAATATAAAAGTATATATCATAATGTTGAACTTGGTTCTCATTTCACATTAATGTTGTTGATGGGATTTTATATACTCTAACTGGAACGTCCGAAACTGGTTGCTATTAACTCGGATACAATTGTGTCCTACAACGTATGTTGGAAAGTGAAAACAGTATTTAATTCGAGTTTCTCTTTAAAAAATTGTCGATTAACTATCTTCAAACGTAACGTCGCGTAATCAGTGCTCTTGTTGCAGCTGTTTTAAAGTGATGCACTTGAGTCGGCTACCGATTATTATTTATATCTATTCAACTGTATTTGTAATTCCGTACACATAAATGTATAAAACTTTAAAATAAAGTAAATTAGGTTCATATACGAATAGTGTTTGCTTATCTCACTAATATGAAAGGTAGCAAGCAACGTAGAAATAATCATACAAAAAAGCAAGTGCCATTAGGGCTCATACCCACGATGCCAGACGTTGCAGTCTGAAAATCAATTAATGAAACGCCATTTTATGACTATCCTGTGAACACTAAGCTGAGTAAACTTTGAAAATTTTAAATCAAAACATCTTTTTAGAACTAAGTTCCTTAACACAGCTTGCGGTATGAGTTAGACAGCTAATAGAAATCGTCACTTAAGCTAAATAAATAAATGGAAAAAAGTAATTAACATATTTATATAGATAAAAGTAAATTAAAAAAATACACGTTGAGTTACGCTATTATACGAATTTGGTTTGAAATCATTAATAATTAATTTACTACTGTTTGAATCTAGAAACCGTAGATGTGTATGGCTTCCTTATTATATTACGCGAACTTATTGTTACAAATATAGGCGACTTTGTTGTTACAAATGAACAAAAGATGAGTCATCGACTCTGGGAACTAGGAATAATAGGATTCAAAATATAGTATGAATTGAAATCTGTCGAATTATAGTGTAATGACGTCATTATAAAATGTAAGTGCGGCTTTAGTGTAACGGTGTTATAACAATAAATCTATATTGTTAGTACTCTCCGTACTACTAATGACTTATTACTGTATTGGGAGGTATTACTAATGACCTCAGACGCCATTGGTCGATGTTATGTTTTAATGTCGGGTAGTTATACTGCGAACGGCCCATATAAGTGGCGGCGCTGGTCATGTTGACGCACTCCTCCGGGTTCCGCAGGTAGGAAGCCACACCCCCCGCCTCCTGTTACGATTCAGGACAAATCGAAATGGACCGCAATTTCAAATCGACTCAAGATCCTTAAGATAAATTACACAAATGCCCTTAGTACTCCGGCGGGCATTCGCGTCAAATGTTCCACGTGGGACGACCACCGCGCACTGATTCGATTTCTGACAGAGTCAAAATTCGCGTATTTTACGTACGCTTTAGAGGACGAGCGCCTCCTGCGTGTCGTGCTTCGCCGGGTCCTGGCCGAAATCTCGGTCGAGGACGTCACCCTCTCCTTTAAGGAGAAAAATTTCCCCGTGCGTGAGGTACGTCGTATGTACCACCCATGTACTCGCGCTCCCTACAACATGGTGCTTGTTCTCCTCGACCGGTCGCAGGAGGGCAAGGCCATTTTCTCACTCACTTCTGTGTGTGATCTCAACAGGGTCACCGTTGAGCCCCCACGCAAGACCCACATTCCTTCGCAGTGCCATAACTGCCAGAGTTATGGGCACTCCGCGAAGAATTGTCATCTTCGTCCCAGGTGCGTCAAGTGCCTGGGAGACCACGCCACGAAAGAGTGCGAGCGCACTCCTGGCACTCCCGATCCTCCCAGCTATGTGCTCTGCGGTAACGCGGGTCACCCCGCGAATTATCGCGGTTGTCCCCGCGCGCCGCGCACACATCGTCCCCGTCAGGCGAGACAGGCGGCCAGGACGCCTGTAGCCGCCGCCCGCCCTCCGCCTCCACCTCTCATGTCCGTGGAGGCCTTCCCGGGCCTGCCGGGAGCCTCTCGCGCCCCGGTAGCGCCCGCACCCACGACCTCACCACGCTCGCCACCCTCTGTGCCGCGCGCGGCCCAACCCAGGCGGGCCCCTATGGCTCCCTGGGCTCCCCGACCTCAGCCTAAGGCCTCTTCCAGGCCCCAGGCGCCGCCGCCACAGGCGAATTATGCTTCATCATCTCTCTCTGATAAATTCGACTGGATGGAGCATTTACTCCGAGAACACGACATACAGGAGGTTCTCGCCTTCCTTGCCATAGTTGAGGAAAAGCAGGGGCTAGATCTTCTCACCGCTCTAGCGCGTTTTTCCGGCTATCAGAGCCACCATCCAGCGCCTCGCCCGGTCATCTTCTTTTAAATAATAATTTTAAAATTCGCGGGTCTCAATAAAGTTAAACCACGCGGTCTATCTCTCTCGTTTTTTAACGCGAGATCTCTTCGGACAAAGCGCGATCTAGTAGCTGACTTTTTGCGCGACAGACAGATTGACGTTTTCCTTATCCAGGAAACGATGTTAAAACCGAGTATGCGTAATCCGAGAATCGCGAATTACTGTATAGTCAAAAACGACCGTGTCACCCGCGGGCTTGGCACCTTAATATATTTTAGGCGTTCGCTATATTGCATGCCGCTAGATCCGCCCGTGCTTACTCATATGGAAGTGTCAGTATGTCGTGTAGGTATGACGGGCCACTCTGATATTATTCTTGTCTCCGCGTACCTATCACCGAACAAAGAGTTACTTAAATCCGATTTGCAGGCGCTATTTAGCTTAGGTGACTCAGTCATTATAGCGGGGGACCTCAACAACGGGAACGTCATCTGGAACAGTCCGTGTACCTCTCGTAACGTCCTACTCGATGAACTAGGTGAGGCTCTCGCCTTTGACGTCATAGCCCCTCCGGAACCCATGCACTATCAAGATCACTGCCGACCGTCAGTTTTAGATGTAGCTCTGTTAAAAAATGTCGCGTTTCCTGTACGACTCATATCAGTCGTACACGAACTCGACTCGGATCATCGCCCGGTTGTATTACAATTAGGACAGAATTCTGATTTTAGCCCGTCGCCGATCAGAGTGGCCGATTACGCGAAACTTAGCGAATATATTAAAAATAGTCCGTCGTCTAGCAGTTTAGACAGGATTCCGGACGTGTTGGTGTCTAAAGTCGACGCGGATTCGGCCATCGATTCCCTGGTTGATTATCTCCAGGCCGCCGTCAGGGAGACCTCGAAAGAGGTACAAGCGGCGTACGAACGCCGTTTTATACTCCCTAATGACATGAGAGCATTGATCACGGAAAAGAACGCCGCAACTCGTGCTCACGACGCTTACCCGACCGCAGAAAACCGCGAACGCTTACGTTTCTTGCGTA
Source organism: Antheraea mylitta (assembly GCA_014332785.1). Lineage (NCBI taxonomy): Eukaryota > Metazoa > Arthropoda > Insecta > Lepidoptera > Saturniidae > Antheraea > Antheraea mylitta. Next base: position 1,926,927 of record JACEII010000049.1, on the reverse strand, counting down.
AAGCAGTTAAGTCTCGTATTTCTGAAATTCGGAGTGACAGGTGGGACAGGTTTCTGGAGGATCTCCAGCCGTCTCACCTGTCATTCTGGACTCTCACGCGAAAGTTTAATTCCGATACGGTCATTCCAATGCCCCCTCTCGACAGAGACCCCGGGTTGCCTCCCGCGTTCGATAACACTGACAAAGCAGAATGTCTCGCCGCGAGTTTAGAGAAACAGTGTTCGCCAAACACTGATAATACTGACCCTTCCATCATAGAGTCTATCGAAACAGCCGTAGAGCATGCACTCGCATCTCCTCCGGCGGATACCCTAACCCCGATAACGTTTGACGAAGTCTCGGCCGCCATCAAGCGTCTCAAGCCTAGGAATTCCCAGGTCCCGATGGGATAAGGAACGAGGTTCTGAAGCTCCTTCCTGACCGCATCACAGCTCTATTGGTCTGCATCTTCAATGCGGCCATGTCCCAGGGTCATTTTCCAACCGTCTGGAAGAGGGCCGTAGTGATAGGGATTCACAAGCCCGGTAAGAAAGCTACGCTTCCCGATAGCTATCGCCCGATCAATTTACTAGATACTTTAGGCAAACTTTACGAGCGGCTCCTTCTGAACCATCTCCAGGTTAAGATTTCCGATCTTAGTTTAATACCGCCTGAGCAGTTTGGATTTCGCGCCAAACATTCTTGTCCAGATCAAGTACTTCGCCTCACGGAGTACATCTTTTCTAATTTAAATAAAGATCCGCATCCGGAGCCGGATCTGCCCGTGAAAAACTCTAATCCGAAACATACAATAGCAGTCTTTTTCGATGGCGCCAAGGCTTTCGATAAGGTCTGGCACAAAGGGCTCATATATAAGTTAAATCAAGCCGGTATACCCGATAGGTTAGTTCACATCATTCGTGATTATCTCGCCGATAGAACCTTCCGTTTTAGAGTAGACGGCGAACTCACATCGCCCCGTCTGATACGCTCAGGTGTGCCACAAGGCTCAATTCTCGCGCCCACCCTCTTCAACCTGTTCATCAGCGACCTTCCTAAGCTCCCGGGAGTTGAGGTAGGTTGTTATGCTGATGATACAGTCATCTACGCCTCTGGCTGGCAGCCGAGTGTTCTCAGGGATCGCACCGAAGAAGCCGTTAGCACACTCGGTGATTGGTTTCTTCGATGGCGTATAGGTATTAACCCCGATAAAAGTGCCGCGATACTCTTCGATCCTAGAACTCGCGATAACAAGTTAAAGCTCATAAGGCTATACAAAACCGAGATACCTTGGACCACCGAGGTCAAGTATCTCGGTGTCACATTAGACAATCGTTTAACATTCGAGCCACATATTAAGAGAGTGCGAGACAAAGCCGCTCTTGCCGGTCTTGGGTCGCCTCCATTATTTACTCTGTCAGAAGAGCAAACTGTCTCTCAGACATAAGCTCACAATATATAAAGTTTGTATTCGTCCGATTATGACATATAGTTGTCCGGTCATCGCCCACGCGAATAATCTCAATAAGCTTCAGCTTTTGCAGACCCGGGTTCTGCGTAAAATCACCGGTGCTCCTTGGTTCGTCCGGAAGGCGGATCTCCACAGGGACCTGGAGATGCCGTCCATCTGGGCGTACATAAAATTACTTACAAGTAGTTATTTCGAGCGAGCCGCGATTCATCCCAGTCCGTTAGTGGTATCCGCCGCGAATTACGATCCCGTACCCAACGCTGGGCGTTATAGAAGACGTCCGCGACACATTTTCACCGACCCTCCCGACGGTCTGGGGCTTAATTTCGCTCCCGCACACCCGATTAGGCCTCCCACGGCAGCGGCTCAAGCCTAGGTTCGATCCCTCGGTAGGGAGCCCTTGAGTGCGTTGCCTTCGCGATACGGTGACACACAAATATACATCACTGCTACAACACTACACGATCACCACCACACACGTGCACGCCTACATGCTACACATTTTGGTGGAAGGGTTATTTTTTACACGTTTTTTCCCTTACCGAACTGAAAAACTCTCAATTTTTCAAAATATATGGAGGAGTTGTTGAGGTGGATATGCTTGGCACATATATACGTTTCAACAACTCAAACAAATATGAATAGTTAGCTAGGTTTGCTAAGTTAGGTCGCGAATTTTGCATGCAACGGCCAACAGCCAAGCCGAGATGTGCCGTGCACCCTTGAGCTGATTGCCAATATAAAATCGGCTGAGTGCCTTAAGCGCTCGCCTTAGTAGTCCGATGAAGCTGTAAAGGCCAAAAAATTAAGGCCAATAGCGTAGTCGGTTCGAGAAAAAAAAATGTTGACGCACTCTTTCGGTGGCCGTTGTAATGTGCAGTAACTCTGTCTGAACTATGTCGGTTATCTAAAAAATGATTAATTGTTAGAATTGATTCTTAGCAGTTTTATGTAAATTAGCAAATTCTGTTATTTAATAATCAATAAATGTTCGAAATTGCTAAAAATATATTTTCTGTCTTTACAGGTACAAATAAATTTCTCTAATACAAACGATCATTTGAATTCCCTGTGCATTTAACAATACTATTGATAATACTAAAACAAAGAGCCATATGACATTGTATTATGAATGAAATAATCAAATTATCGTATAACATAAACAATTGAGCATGTTACCTCGACGTTTAATTTTGTAGTTTCAACATTCTCAATCAAACAATTTAATTTAACATCAAAGGTAATCTAATTCAAATATTAATTATTATTTGGATTACCTCTGTTTACATCCACATAACCAACGTTCTATATAATCACAAGTGATAAACGAGGTAGTGAAATAGAAACGCGATTTATGAAAATCTTGACAAGTTTATCTAAACACCATTATTTACAATTTTAAGGAACTTTTAATTCTGCCATGGCATTAAAAATGTGTGTATGTGTGTGGGCTTAACCGATTCTTACGTAATTTTATATCTATAATTTACTCAATATTAATATTATAAAGAGGTAAAGTTTGTGAGTTTGTGACGTTGCAGGGGGTAATCTCAGGAAATACTGGTCTGTTTTGGAAAAGTCTTTTAGTGTTATATAGCTCATTTATCGGGGAAGGTTATAGGTTATATATATCATCATGCTAAGACAAATCGGAGCGGAGCACCGAAGTAAATTGATTCAAAATCGGGATTTTATTTTTCCTTTTGATAGCTTCCGCTGCGTGTTAGCGTTAGGACAAAGTAACTATTACTATGCGGACAAAGTCACAGGCAGGGGCTAGTAACAGATATGAATGTTGTTCCGTAATTGATATAAAGTTATAATTATCAATAACTTTTTAATTACAGAAAAAAGCCTACTTCGATATAAAAACCAAAAAGGCACTAAAAGACTGAAAAAAAAAATTATTAAATTAACCAAAATTAAATAATAAATATTAATATTTGCGCTGAATCATAATATATTCGAAGTCATTGCCAACCTAAATTAATAATATTTAAAAATTTTTTATTTAATTTGGTTAATTAAATAATTTATCCGTCTTTCAATTTTTAATGCCTTTCTGGTTTTTCATATCGAAGTCAGTTTTTTTTTTTTAATTTTTTCATTTTTAGTGTCCAAAAATATATCTAGTTTCTATTGGTTCTAAGTTGACAAAAATACGTCGATAGGAAGTGAATGAAAATCAAATAAACCACCTTAGAGGTTGACTAGCTGCTTCAAATATATATGGAACCATCTCTGAGTAGATACCCGATTAGGCCTCCCACCCGATTAGGCCTCCCACGGCAGCGGCTGAAGCCTAGGTTCGATCCCTCGGTAGGGAGCCCTTGAGTACGTTACTTGCGCGATACGGTGACACATAAATATACATCACTGCTACAACACTACACGATCGCCCCCACACACGTGCACGCCTACACGCTTACACATGAAAGTGGAAGGGTTTACTTTTTTCCCCTTATCGAACTGAAAAACTCTCAATTTTCCGATAATAAATATATGAAGGAGTTGTTGAGGCGTGTATGCTTGGTACACATATACGTTTCAACAACTCATACATATATGAATAGTTAGCTAGGTTAGCTAGATAGCTAGGTTAGCTAGATAAGTCGCGATTTTGCATGCAACAGGCAACAGCCAAGCCGAGGTGTGCCGTGCACCCTTGAGCTGGTTGCCAAAATAAAATCGGCTGAGTGCCTTAAGCGCTCGCCTTAATAGTTCGGTAAAGTTGTTAAGACCTTACTGGGTCAATAGCGTAGTCATTTCGAAAAAAAAAATCTCTGAGTATAACCAATTAAAATAACAAAAAAGAATCATTAAAATCGGTTTACGATTGCCGAAAATATCGATTAATTTAACCTGTATTTTCGAAAACGGTTGAATATGAAGAATATTAAAAAGGATGCATTATAACAAAATATTGTACACATGTTTCTAACATTTCGTAATTTAGTAGTTTCTCATTATTAGTAGTAATAAAGTAAGGATACGAACATAATTATCATCTATAATAATCGTGTGCAGAATCGCAGACATATCTAGAATATAAATGCTTATATTATATGCGTCAGAAACTTGTAAGAAATTTATATAAATGTAGTATTTTTATAAATACTACTACTGATTCCATTAATTGCGGTAACATATTAAGATTCAGTTCATCACGCTTACCATTTTTATTAACTAGCTAGTTTCTGTTCGGAGTTTCGTACGCATTAATGTAAAAATAGCCTATCCTGAGGGAACATACTTTTATTCTGCGTGGAAGGTACCCTATACGATTTTTTTTTAGTCCCAGGATTTTTTATGAAAAATTTCTTGGTATAATAGGGTTTAGTAGTTTAGGGGTGAAAGTGTAACAAACAGAGTTAAGGAGGAGAGTAAAGGCTTCCTACATAAGTGTAAAACTTCTTTTTTATTTCGAAATGAAGACGCTGTTGACCTGGAAAGGTCTTTACCGAACTACTGACGCGAGCGCTGAAGCCACTCAGCCGATTTGGAATGCTTGGGCGACTAACTCAAGGATGCAGGCACACCTCGGCTTGGGCTGTCGCCTGATTTGTGCAAAAATCGCGACCTATCTGAACTAACCTAAGCTAAGCTATCTAGATATACGTATATAAGTTATTGAAACATGCATGTGTACTAAGCATGCGTGTTTCAACAATTCCTATATGTATTTTGTGTCGGAAAAATTCCCATAAACTAGAAACTCAAAACAATGTAATAACCGTGTTCGATTTTGAACTATAATTTAAATAATTTGTGGATTCAAATTATCAACATATGTCTGGTTTTCACATCAATTGGTATTCCAAAGAATATTTATATACATTTGTATAAACATCCATTACTGAAACTATCAACTAATCAAACGTATGACGGGCTGTACAATCTTAATACAAAATATTAAAACTAAATGTCCACAGACCGGTGTACTACGCGACGCTAGGCTGGCGCAATCACAATAAGTCACGAGCATGTCGATGTCATCAGTGACGCGAACCTAATAATATATCATTTAATTCAGACTCATCATACGATTACATCCATATTGCTATAATTACAAGTTTAAGTTGAGTAATAATAATAATAAATTATATAAAAAAAAAACAACACATAATGTTACTAAAGTGGCAGTTTCGGGTGGACCCCCGATGATGTTGGAAATTCACTGTACGACTACATGTAGCCGTATCCAGCGAGCCAGCATCGGAGAGTCTCATCAGTCCGCCAGAGCGCGCAGTATGCTGGTGGGGCTGTCGCGCATGCGACGCATAATAGAAGCGCACCGTTTGCGCATAATTGCTGCAAAACCGTCTGTAGCAGCATCCACGAACATCGTGGAGGCGCTGCAGTAACGCGGCAGGCCTATCAGCACCCAGAACGAATTATTGTATTGAATAATACAATAATAATAATAATAATCACTCAACGCGACTAAAGAAGTTTCCAGTTCAACAATCAGTGATCACAAATGTTTGTAAAAATTTCTTAAGTTTATTGACAAGGCTGAATAGAATTATAACTCTCACAGAAAGCCTCAATAATTTCTTTAAAAATTTTGTGTTGTATAAACTTTGTGTTACGTTATTTTATGCATACACCCTCGAGAGGTCAAGCCTTTGTTTAATTTCCGGAGCACGAAATTTTCCGCAACTTGCGGCTTTTCATAAAATGTTAGGATTCCTGTTTTAAAAGGTATAATGCCAACGGGATTTGGAGTTCTGGTTACTATGCAAATATTAGGGCTCAATAAAATTATCCTCTCAGTTCTTTCTTTTGGTTTGTATAAATTCATTTTGAACCATGGTCTTACTCTAATAAAATTTATTTAAATACTAAGATTAGGTCCAATAAAATTTCCCACCTATTCAATAATCCTAGGCTATGTAACTCCGAAGAGCGTTTCCTAGTGTCAAATAATTCCCGAGCAGTATTTTATGCTTCTAAAGCGATTTAAGGACACAACTTTTCGATTGCCTCCTATGACATAAAAAAATGAGAATTTTATAGTAATAAATGCTAGCTTTAGGGCTTTGTTAACCGACATTCCAAGTTTCCACGCGGAATAAATTTCTAAATTTCAGTACCATCAAGAGTAGATTATCATGTGCATTGTGTAAATAGCTAATAGTACCTGGGTGACCGAGCCTAGCTAGGTTCTTTGAAAAACCTTTTTAAATTAAAAAAAATTATTAGGTTTGCCTAAAAAATTATTAAAAAAGATATTTCTCTTAAAAATAAAAATAAAAGTATCATATACACTTGGATTCGAACTATGATTAGATACACGGATTGTCGAAGCAACCAATTTACATCTGAGCTATTTTAATTTTGACAGCGGCGGCGAAATTTACCTTCATATTCTAGCTATATTTTTCCATTGCCTGAATTTTCAGTTTAAAAAGTTTTCTATTAATAAAATCTAGTTAGATCAATTTATAGTCTCTGAAACTACCTACATATGAAATTTCACAGAAATAGATGACGCCGTTTCCGAGATCCTGAATATATACAAATATAAAAATATATAAGAATTGCTCGTTTAAAGGTATTAGAAGATAGATAGATTAATAGTGTATTATTGTTAATGTATAAAAAGACAATGAAATAATATATACATTATAAAATAAAATTGAAATATCACCATATATTTCACACTGAGGAGTAAATAAAAGTTGTGATACAGAAGCAGATCGAAAATAGCATCCGACGTCGAACAACTTTATAATGAATATCCCAAACGCAATTACTCTAAGTACCATAGATTTCCAGAGCCCTCCAACCCTCCCTTATTTATTCTTCTCCATCTACACGCTTCTTTATTTAAAACAAACTCTTTCCCGTGGTTTTGCTCGCATCAATATAAATTTGATCCATCCTTCGGAAATAGTACTATTTTTTGAATGAACAGTCTTTTCCTTTTTTGTACCTTTGACAACGTGTGTATAAAATTTCATGATGATCGGTCCAGAAAGTCATACTCACATTCTTGAAGCAACAGTGCTTGCATTGTTGCATTTAGTTCGACTAGTGAGAGCACCGGAGGGCCACCTCCTTTCCATTCTCCTCTCCCCCTCCCCCATTCTCACCATTCACTTCCAAACAAAGGATGGCAACGCATTTGCTACTCCCCATGGTACACTTGCTGGTGTCTATGGACAGCAGTAATCACTTAACATCGGGTGACTCGCCTGTTCGTTTGCCTCCATGATAAATTAAAAAAAAAAACATAAATTAAAACCACATATTATAAAACAAAGTCCTTCGCCGCGTTCGTCTATCTGTTCATGATAAATTTCAAAATTATTGGAACGAAGTTCCTTACGGCAGGCTTGGAGGAGGAGATAGGGATTTTGCTGCGCGACCGAAATGAAAAAAATGTGATAGTAAAACCGTAACGAAAAGTGCGTGGAATAAAACCGTTAAATGAGACGTGCGCAGGCGCGACAGTCGTATACACAAGCGAGTAGTGTATAATACCTTTCTCTTACTCCTTTTTTGTAATTATTTCTATTTCTATGTAATTTTTTGTTGTCAAACAAAAATAAAGAGACATATTTTGTTATTTTAATTGATAATTTGAATTACGATTACATAAAATTGAGCACGATTTTTTTTTTTGCAAATTGTGACGATTCTATATTAGCCGAAGGAACTTCGTTCCTAACTGGTGTCCCACGACACCACATTCTTTTTTTAACGGATTTTCATTTGGTTTTTTGGAAGTAATTGTTGGAAGTGTCGGAAAAAGTCAAGTCGCCTGAAAGCTTTCGTCGAAAACGCGGGTCAATCCTTTCAAGATATACCAAAACAATTGAGATAATAAACGAAACACACGAAGTCGCAGGTATCAATCAGCTCGTTAATAATAAATTATAGCAGTATTTACGCTGAACATTTTTTTTTTTTTCTAAATTCAACGTAGATGAAGTTACGGGCAACAAACAATCAGTTGGTATCAAATAATTTATAAATTAATAGCGGGCCCGGAAACATCGTCCCGCATACATATCACTTCCACACACGTGCACGCACACACGCTTATACATAAAAGTGGAAGGGTTTCATTTTTTCCCTTATCGAACTGAAATAGCTTAGAAAAATTATTCGACACAAAATACATATTGGGGTTATTGAGGTATATATCCTTGATACACATTATGTCTCAACTAGCTGTTACCCGCGGCTTCGCACGCGTTTTTTGAATATATTAAATGGATTTCAAATTGTTATTAGATGTGTAAATAACAATAATACTCTTTCAAAAATATTTTAAGTATGACACGCACATCATCTACAGTAACAGGTAACATGTACATTATATATGTGAATACTAATAGTGTATCGAATGGGATGGGATTTATCATAGGCCACATAGCTGGAACTTTAAACTACTATATATGTATCACCCTCAGTGCTCACTTACACTATATAAGAAAGTAATGAAAATATTAATCTATACATTATCGTACAATATGTGTCAAATCTTTTATTATATAGATATAATTTATGTCCATATTGTTGATATAATCAAGTTATTAATATATCTTGCTATAATTTAAATCACATATAAACATATGACTTTCAATTATATTTATTCTTGGAGTCCAATACAATGTATGCCACACGCGCATGTTTACAGTAAACAACATATTTTTGGTCAATGTCACACATACGAATGCACGAATAACATAGTGTCAACAAAGTCGTGTTCCATGTCTGTCTATATGTCTGTTCGCGATAAGATCAAAAACGCATCTTCATGCCGTTTTTACCAATATATAAAATGATTCTTGGGCAAGGTTTAGGTATAGTGTGTCTTATTATCAGGGCGGATATCGTCTGCTGAACCCACTAGCTTAAAATAAAACAGCTAATTAGTTAGTTATTTGCCTGTAAAATTCTCGTTCAAATATTACTTGTAGTCCATTGAATCTGTTAAGACCTTGCTAGGGCAATAGCGTAGTCATTTCTGAGAAAAAAAAAACCGTTCAAATAGGTTCAGCCATTTCGGAGATTACCCGGAACAAATAAACAAACAGACATATCGACAGAATTAAAAAAAAGATGTTGATATTTGTAGCACCGCAGATATATGTATTCATCAAAAAGTATTTATTTTAATATTATATACGCACACTTTATTCTTATAATACAATATATATCACAAACTAAAAATTCGGAACAAAACTAACGTAGAATAAACTTCTTGAGGAGTTTTTAGCGGGATTTCAGTTTGTCATGTAGGGATTTTATATTTTATTCATAATTTTGTGTTATTTGACTCTATATTGTGTTAAATTGGCGGCGTTTTATGTAATATGGTTTGTTTATTATGCTAAGTGAAATGAATGAAAAATAATACCACGGAGCATGGGGTCTTGAAAATTAAGAAGATAAAAATTTACGAAATATTATATAGAAGATTTGGCGCTTATATATAGAGAATACAATAAGAACTACCTATATTGACAATTTCAGAATTGGCAGTATGGATTAATTCCTTCGCCTGTATTGTGATGGACGAATATTATTACTACTAACCTTTTAGAATAGCAGCACAAAATAGACATTAAAAATGTTTGCGATAGCAACGTACTATTTATAATCAAAAATTGGAATTAAAAACAACATAGAATAAACTTTTGAACAGGAACACAAAATAAACCCTAATAATATTTCCGATAGAATGTTATCATGTTACCATGGCAACGCATATAATACTGACATTGACACGCAACGGATGCTCTAAAAATAGCCCGATTTTGAGATATTCTTCATTAGTGCTGGTTTTAACGTGATGATATGTAGCCTATAGCCATCCTCCATAAATGAGCTATCTAACACTGAAAGAAACTTTCAAATCGGACCTGTAGTTCTTGAGATTAGCGCGTTCAACCAAACAAACAAACTCTTCAGCTTTATAATATTAGTATAGATAACTCATAAAAGTATGAACATGTATCTTAGCTTTGGTTAGGTTAGAAAGGTTATCAATTGCATGTATCAGGCAACAGTCCAAGCCGAGGTGTGCGGTGCACTATTGAGCTAGTTGCCCAAATAAAATCGGCTGAGTGCCTTAAGCGCTCGCCTTAGTAGTCCGGTGAAGCTGACCTTGTCAGGTCAATAGCGTAGTCAGTTCAAAAAAAAAACGTTGTCCCGCCCAGATTATAAAAGAAGTCCTTGGCTTATTTTATACCAAAATCTAAACAATACCGCATAAATAATACTTCTTACTTCAACCCAATTGTACGTATGACTCGTATATATAATGAGCTTGCAAGCAAACACATTTCATTAGACATATTTGACCATCGGGCATTCAAATTCAAAAAAACAGTTAAACACATTTTATATCCATGACCATCTCAACGACAGTTTCTATATTATATTTTAATTTTCACTATTTATGTTTGCCAACCTGTTATGTGGTAATTTTAGTTTTAATAATTTGAATTCATTTGAACTTTTTCGTTTATTCTTTTATATATAGTTTTTTTTAATCCAATGTTTCTAAAATATTAAAACAATTATTATTTCCTTTATTATTATGATTAGTGTAAGTTATTTTTTATGTGATAAAGCGTTTTAGGTCTTCAATTTAGTTTATTTTCTATTATTATTGCTATTGTATTGTTATTTTTGATTGTTGACTGTTGCTTTATCCATATGTAAATAAATAAATAAATAAATAAATAAATAAAAATCCGTTTAGTAAATTTTATATTTCTCACGAACAGACAAACAGACAGAAGCGGTAGGGGACTTGTTTCATACTATGTAATAATGATATGTAATTGTAAAACATAGATTAAGTTTACAGATTTAATTACATAAAGAGTTATTGTTGTTTTTCGTATAAATATATTAAGCAACATACCTCGAAGAAATTTCCTTCACCTGTGTTAAATTTTTACGCGACCTTTGTAACTTTCAATGACGACATTATGAAGTTTGGCGATGAAAATATACAATACTTTTAGTATTTTTTTTTCTTTACATTATACCAATACCTATATATATTGAGATAATATTAACCTTACATTATGATTACCTATATAAAGGATTTATTACTTTCAACTTTTTTTTTATATTACTAAGTATCAAACTGTAATGAAGCTCACCTTTATGTCTTAACCCACCTGATTTAAAGCGGCTACGCTAAGTTCCTTAACGCGGTTTGTGATGGAAGTTTACTGGTAGAAATCGTCACGTAAGAATAAAACATTACACTCCTTTATCTATTTTTGTATTGCACTCTATTTTTTTCTGTTCTATTCTATACGAGTGTGTGTGTGTGTATGTGTGTGCATGTGAGTATTGTAATTTGAACAAACGAGCATCTTGTGCTGCCTGGTGTATAATTTCTAGAATAAACGCATGGAAATAATATTTATATTGTATCATATTTGTCTGCTTTATATAGTATTTTTATGCAGATAATAAATAATTCAATAGTTTTTATCCATTTTTTAATAAATTAATATTTGTCTTAAAGTATTAAATGAAACTTTTTGATTTAATTCTTTTCTTTACGTTATTTGAATTGAAAAAAAAATATAGAAGATATAAAAAAATACAGACAGATATAGAATCGTTTTTGTGAGAAAAACTTTAGACAAAATACTTTATTATACTATAAAAATTAAGCATATATTCACAAGCTTTTTTTATATTAGATAAGGATATGATCTAAGATCTCAACCAAGAAGAGGACTGGTTCTCAAGTACCAGAGCATACCTATACAAGTTGAAGGTGGTAGACAAGTTTAAAGAATGCCCTACTAACATACTACGCATCTGGATGTTTTCCGTCACCGAAAGCTAGGACTCATTCACAAGGCTTCGATCCTATAGCAATAGAGGCGGTATCCAAAATACTAACCATTATTATTATTATGTTATATAGAGCCATTATACTACCTACGACCAGTTTTAATAGATTACAGTAACAAACAAAAATAAATATATACTACGTTTTATTTCTATTGAATTATTTTACTAAATATTCTTTTATAAATAAATTTCATAACAAACATAAACAGAAATATATTTGAACAACTTTGACCTTCAACAAATGACCTTCCAAATAATTGTAGCAGTATAAAACAATTAATTATATTCGGAACGCTTCTGAACACAAAAAGAAAATACCCCTTATAAACCCCCTGAAAGAAAAATTACGCGACTAAAACATCATTCAAATTATACGTCCTGGGTTATATTACAAGGCGAACGGCTCAAACCGGCAAATGTTGTCATTATAAAAAGGTTTGCCGAGATAAATTGAAAAAGTTCCGCGAGCAAAAAGTTTTCAGGCTAAACATATTAACAATTTATCACATTTTTAAACAATATAAGTGTTATAAAAAGCGCATCCTGTATTTGTTTGATATTTTTCTTTTAAATTCCGCAATGAAACTTTAAACAAAATGTTTTTTCTATTTACTTTAAGGGTTTCTTAACATTAGATTATCTATATATTATTGATACATGAAGCGAAAACTTTGTAGCCCTTTTTAAGCGAATTTTGGCAACGAATACGTGAAATTTGGCATAGTTAAAGTTTATACGGAGGAGAAGTGCATAAAGTTTTTTTTATATAAAACGCATTGAAAAACTCATTAAATTAATTAAAATAAATGTTACACAACTTCTACTAGTTGAATGACACACAATTTACGTAGACATGTAAATGAAAATGAGGTTTCGCATTCCTTCATTTTTCTCTTAAATTCCAATTATCTTTTTTCATCCTACATTCATTATTTTTAACATGACTTACGTTCCATACCTTTTTTTTAAACTTCATTTTTGGCAAACAACCTTCGGATTATTAGTGTCATTGTCATGCAGTTAATAATATTACAAGCATCGTGCGAATATTTCAATATTCTAACAAGATGGTGGCTCCCTTGTTAGAACCATTCAGGGAGTTTTTGTGGCATCTCAGAATTTCATGCTTCGTGGTATTATTTTCCATTCACCTCAATTATACACAATAAACTAACTATATTACGTAAAACACCACCAAATGTACGAAATATAGAGTCAAATAACACAAGATTATGAATAAAATATAACATCTACTACATGACAGATTATAATACCGCCAAAAACTCGTTCCATACCTTACATGCCGTTTGAAATTAACTGGTACAATTGCAGATAAATTAATCTATATCTATATCTATATAATAATATAATATGTAAATTCATAATATGTATTAATTGATAAATATTTTGTTTTCCACTGGAATAGTTATTATTCTTTTTGGTCTTATTGAATGTAATAGTAATAGAATTATGGTCGAATTTCGACCACTAGGCGACCTTTAATAATATACTTATATACTAATGTTTTAAGAAATAATTATACAAGATATTGAACAGATAAACGCCAGTACGGTTGCTACAAGCGATCCCGTGTCACCCAATTAAATCGGCAGATGTTACATCGTGTGGTTTTAGTTGGTAAGAGTCCGACACTATTCACCCTGATTCTCGGGGCACGGTAGTTTATCCATGAAGATTCCTCATAAAAAGAAGGTTTAAAAGAAATACCATTAAGGACTCGAACTTTGTAATATAACGTAATATGCGACCAAAATTGAAGGTTCGCCACGTAAAAAAATGAGGAATAATGTCATAAGACGTTGTCATACGCCCATATGAGCATTAGAATTTGGTACTTCCAACAAAGATGGCGGACACCAGGTTAAACCGCGGAACGATACATAGGATAAAGTTATGTCGGTGCAAATACTCGTTCTATCATCAAAAAGTAATTCTACTGACGTGAATTTACGAGCTACCCGCTAATACGAAGCAAGTATTTTAAAAGCGTAGCGAGAACGGAGCTGCGTTCAGTCTCGTCTGGATAGTGGGACCGTTCACATCTCTGAATAATATTGACTGGTCGAGGAGAACTGAGATGGACTCATCTGTAATTGACGTCATACCTTTATAACTATCGTCCCAAACGCCAGCCGCATTTAAATCAATAACATTTGCACTATGAGGTTACTTCTGTTAAAATATTGCCCGTCCGTTTAAGGTGTGGAGAATTATGAATACAAAGACCCCGAAATTTGATACGATATAAAAACAAATATATGTGCCTATATTACCATAGATATTAGTAATAAGTATTACATTAACGTTATTACACACGAACACGTTATTACATTAACGTGTTCAAATTTATATTATTTTGAATGGATTCTAATAGATACAATATTGTTAAATTACAAAATAACAACCAACACTAACATTCAACCCATAGTCGGTTGTCTATCCTCAAATTCTGATTCGAAAATTGTCCCGTAGCGTGCCCGTATGCAAAATTTAATTGGTTTTCTCCTTTGACTATACAGTTCATCAAGAGTTATTTGGGTGTGAGTCTTCATTTTTAATAATTGTCAATTTTCTTTGTATAGACTAAGCGCATCTTTTTAAAGTAATTTACAAAATATACCGCGAAATAAAATTAAAAATTGTAACTTTATCTAATGTTGATAATTAAGTTAAGTTGAATTTTGAAGATTTCGATCTTCGAAAAGAATTTTTAAAATCGGAGTGGAAACTTAGATATACCCATACAAACTTTCATCCCCTATTTCCCATTGTTATTTTAAACCCTTAAGGGTATAACGGTTAGAAACTTTGAATGTCATATTTATTTACATATATCAAATCAACAACCTAAAGAGTAAGTTCCAAGCTTTTAGCTCTAAAAATGACGATACTTCCATACAACTTGTTATCCCCCTTTCAAACCCGTTTTTGCATTAAAAAGTAGCCTATGTCCTTCCTCAGGCCTTAGACTATCTGTACCAAATTTCATTTAAATCGGTACTGTTGTTTTTATCTCTCTCATTTATAATATTAGTAAGATTTGTTATATATAAAACAATCTCTAATAATCAATTTTTAACTTTTACAATTATCAGACCCATATCGGTACAATAAATATGATATATACATTCTTTCTTAAACAACATTATGCAACGCCGGATTAAGGAAATTCACTGATGCAGAAATTCTATTTTCCCAGCAAACTTTTAACATAAGATGCCTTGAAAACTTACTTAGTCAGATTGCTTCTATTGGAATAAGTTCTTCTGAACGCTCAATACAACGCATTCTTGATTGAGGCGACTAACTTTAAGCAGTTATTTAAATAAGTTCAATTCGGGAACTGTTATAAAAACATGTTGATCGGAGTTGCAATTTGAAACTAGTCCGAACCGTTCTAAAGGTATTTTTCAATAGAAATATATTTAATGATCAATGAATTGATTCTACATTGAACTCATCATCATCGCCGGATCTTCCTCTCGCCCACCACCAAATGGGGGCGTGCGGGGGCGTCAGCATCAGGGAAAACCCTCTGGCTGAAGCTTCTCTCGCCTCCCGTGACACAGGAGGGTCTTGTTCCCGAGGCAAAGCTTTGTTGGCTTGCCTCTATGGCCGTCTATCGTTTTCATTTCTGCGACGTGGTGTTGGGTGCGTGTGGCTGTTGGAGTTCATCAATCTGGAGGTCAATGTCTCTGAGCCTGCAGCAGTACTCCAGGTCTCTTGCTCTCTGGGCTTTTATATCTGTGTCGTCGTCCATCTGTCGTGAGGCCTTCATAAGCAACGCGATCTGGCGAGCCCGGAGCTCATGTATTCTTTGTTGCGTTTCCTCGGACAGCGGGTGCGGGTTTTCCTGGTCTGGCGTACTTAGCTGCTCCGGTATGGTAGCTGGTGTAGCTTCTGGCTGTTGTTTCTTTCTTTGGCGTCTCCTTGCCTTTGGCTTCTTAGTTAACTCGCCTCTCGTGGGGGGGTTATTTGCGGGGGCCATTAGTGACGCATACTCTACGGTTATCTCTGCCACCGTCCTGGCTTCTATTCGACGCCCGGGTCCTCTTGTCCGGGGCGCGGTACCTGCCCAGCGGTTTCTCAGCTCCCGTTGAAAAACGGGGCAGCGCGTCCTGTTGTTGGCCGTGTGGGCGCCCCCGCAGTTTGCGCAGGTCGCCGGCTCGTCCTTGGGTCGTTCGCATTGGCGGGCGGGGTGAGGCCCCCCGCACCGCACGCAGGCAATCTTCTTGTGGCATTGTTGGGAGGAGTGCCGGAATTGCTGGCAGCGAAAACACTGCGCCAGCCGGCGCTCCCCCTCCAGGCTTCTATAGTTATAGGCAGGCTTGCTATTCTTTTAACTTCATAAATTGCGGGTAATAGGCGGGCGTTCGTTTCAGGATGACGAAGAAAATGCACCCGTTTCTGCCTCGTCGTCCGTTAATCTGGCGGGCGTGTTCTGGGTCAAAGCCTTTCTGTCGGAGGGCCTCGAGTATAATCTGGACGTCTGTGCCGCTTGGAAGGCCGCGAATGGCGATTTTGAGGCCTTGCAGTGCGTGGGGGGAGTAGGTGAACCACTCCAGTTCTTCTTGTCTCTCTAGGAAGTCAATTGTTACTCGGTACTCTTCTGGGTCCTGGGGTAAGAATCGGACCCCCTCCCCGTAGACGCGGACGTTGGGAGCGCGACCCAACGTCTTTTCCAGCCGTGGGAGCTGCACTGCCCAGTCGGGGAGGCGCTCGACCACGATCGGCGGGTGTCGCGTGCCTTTTGCGTCAGGCGAGGCGGGGGACGCGGTATAAGACGCGGGCGCGGTGGCAGCACTGTCGACCGGTCGCTGCTCTTTAGGGTTACGTAGGTGCGAGTTCGGTTTTGAAGGCGAGTCACGCGCAGGTGGCGCTGCGATCGTCGCATACGTGTGTCGCTCGCGGGCGACACCTGCTTCGCTTGGGTATCGGATGTTTCGCGCGGCGGCGGGGGCTGCTGCTGCCTCCTGGATGCGCAAGAACAGTGTCATCCAGCGCTGCATCTCCTCCGACATAGTCCCATCTAAAGTTAACTGGGCGAGAGCGATGAGATCACTCTCGTATGCTGACGTCAGAGGAGACGCCTCGCGAGACGGCGATGGTTGCCGTGGGGCTGGAGACGGTCGACGGGTCGTAGTCTCGCTGGTGTTGGGTCCGGTAGACGTGGCAGCGGTCGACGATGAGGAAGCGGCGGAGTCCGTGGGCTGGCTAGTGGTTGTTGGTTGGCGATCGGGAGGGTCCTTAGGAGGACCTTTTGCAGGTCGTCGTCTCGAATGAGCCGACGAGGAAGCACGGGGGCGCATCTTCGCAAAGGCCGGAGCGTAGCGGAATTACAAAACACGACCCGCACGCGTGACGACGGGGCGAGTCTCATTGAACTCGTAGGTAAACAATCCCTTTTAGATATATCTGACCACCGAGTTCTTATCTTAGAATATGTAGATGGTATATGTAATGTATATGTACATATAGGCATATGTATTGTAAATTGGCATATATTAGTTTACAAATTTAGGCAAGCAAGTTTTGTATATATTGTTATACATAAATTTATTTCACGTATATCAGCAATGGCTCTAAAGATTTGTTTACAAATTTCGTATTTATAAAGGCTAAATGTTTAGACAGTAGCAATACTTATGGAAGATACTCTGCACTTGATTCTCGTCTTAAACCAATTAAAAAATAGGTGCTTAGTATTTGACCTAATCACCTAGAAAAATACAAAAATTATACAACTTCTACGCGTTGTACATACGTGATTACGCCTATACCTACCTTCGGGAAAAGGCCTATGGTCCTGTAGTAGGTTTCTTATAGGCTGCTGAGGATGTATCTTACAGAATACTAGCTATAATTTATATCAAACTACAAAACAATCGAACGCAAATATTACCTAATTTTTTGGAAGTTTCTCATAACATTAGGCATTAATATAAATTATTACTAGTTTTCGTTCGCGACTTCGCTCACGTTAATATTTTATTTTTATTTAGTTTATTGTTACAGCTAATAAATGTACAAATGTAAAGGAAATAACATCAATAATGCCATTTAAAAGTTCACACAGACATATAGACTGAAACTACTCCTCGAGAACAGTGCTTTTGAATCAAAATCAAAATTACTTTATTCAGTTTAGGCCCTAATAAGGCACTTATGAACGTCAAAAACTACCACCGGTTCGGAAACAACCCAGTCATCGAGAAGAACCGGGAAGAAACTCGATCTGGTTTATCTTTTTAATATATATAATATTTAGACTATATTACATACATGACAGAAACTTTTAATGGAGAAAAAATTTAATGGATGCACAGAGATGAGTCAATTTCAGACATAACTATCGTTCACATACTGATTCACTCTATAATAGCCTTTTGAGACCAAAACCCGCTTGACATGGTGCTTAAATTCACAATCAGGCAAATCGGTAATATCCTTTGGAATTTTGTTATAGAACCGTACACTATTTCCCAAAAAACTATTACTCGTTTTACTAAGTCTAAAACATGGGATAACCAGTTTGTCACGGTTCCTAGTATTTAGACTATGCCGGCCTTTTACAATATCCAGTTTTTCAAGGTTCTTTCGGACATACATTAAATTACCAAGAATGTATTGGGAAGGTAGAGTTAAGATACCGAATTCCTTGAATTTAGTCTTTAAGGATTCACGAGGTCCCATATTATAAATTGCTCTAACTGCTCGTTTTTGTAATAAAAATATGGTGTCTACCTCAGCTGCTATCCCCCACAACAGAATGCCATAAGACATTAAGATATGGAAGTAGGCGAAGTAGACTAACCTAGCAGTGGCAATATTAGTTAGCTGGCGAATTTTACGTACTGCAAATGCAGCAGAACTTAATTTGGTTGTCAATTGTTTAATTTGAGGACCCCATTGTAATTTTAAATCCAGTATGATACCCAAGAATACAGTATTATCAACTAACTCTACAAAATTCCCCTCAATCCTGATGCTGCTATCAACTCGTGGAACATTAGGCAAAACAAATCTTATACATTTTGTTTTGCCTGTATTTAGCACTAAGTTATTTAATGCAAACCAATGAGAAATTTCGTTTAGAGTATTATTTACATGCCTAACCTCTGAAGCTGTCCTTTTCACTTTAAATATAATTGAAGTATCGTCTGCAAAAAGCACCATGTCAGCACAGTTGTTGACCATTAGCGGCAGATCATTTATGTAAATTAAGAACAAGAACGGCCCCAGTATAGAGCCCTGAGGGACGCCAATTCGCACAAAGGATCCTGCAGAGATTTCCCCCTGTATGCTAACTTTCTGACAACAATCTTTTAAATAAGAGACTAGAAGGTCGAGAGAAGTTCCACAAATACCATAATGTTTTAATTTTATAATAAGTGTACTATGGTCAACGCAATCAAAGGCCTTAGACAGATCGCAGAACACACCAACTGCATCATGCGAATCCTCCCAGGCACTCAATATATAGCTTATGAGCGTTGCCCTAGCGTTCCGTTTGTTCCGTTCTGTTCTGTTCACGTATCATACGTATCTTGTACGATTGCTGGTTATAAAAGCGACTGCGCTGTGCCGTCATCTAGAGGCAAGCCATAATAAAAAGAATTGTATTTGATCGACCTATTGTATTATCTACACTATACCCATTTTCTACAATTGAAATATCCATCACAACAAAGAGTAATTACAAAAAAAGTGATATAAGAACAATTATTATAAAAACACGAAGCCATAATGTCATTTAGTGATTTTGTATACCACTATTCCTTTTTATATTAGTGTGTTGTACTCTGTAATTACTTGACATTAAGATAGTTATATTATATATGATACGTTTCTATAAACTTTGATGAAACTGTAACAAATGATTAACATTCCACAACTGTAATAGTTTGGCCAGTAGATTTACATGAGTCACGCAACGATATAAATTAGTTCCGAGTGATCTGGCATTGTTCGGAGATAGCATTTTATTTTATATATAAAACTACAAATCTAGACCATTGATTACGGAGTAAATGGTATTCGTCTAGTAAGCCGTGATAAATAATTTATGTCAGGCATGAGACGGGTAATGCATACTTTTCTTGAATTCAGTCTTTTATATTTATGTCCAATCTAAAGAAGATAATACACGGAGAACATAAATAAAAATCTCTATTTTGCTTCTATACTCCGTAGGTGATAGAGCCACGTCGTGGGTGGTAGAACCACGCTGAAGTTATTACTGGCTTCACCATGAATGGGTCGGCTCGTCCGGAGTAGTACCACCCTCTCACAGAAAACCGACGTGAAGTAACAGTGTTTGCATCCTTGCGTTTCGTTCGGTCAGTGAGAGCACCGGTAGCCCACCTCTCTTCACCTTCCCCCTCTCCGATTCCAGTCCCCCCCCAACACCGGCTGGTAATGCACCTGTGACTCATGGTGTTGCAAGTGTTTATGGACGGTGGTAATCACTTAACATTAGGTGACCCACCTGTTCGTTTGCCTCCTGTGATACAAAAAAAATACATAAGTAAATTATGATCACAAAGTTTCTTTTATTTTGTTGCAGATAATAAATATAATATTATATTACTCGAGTCTATAATCTATTAACGTACCAAAATCTCGTGAAATTATTTTCTAATGTTTAGTATTTTATTATAAGATATAATATATATATTAGCCTCGCTTCTTCACTGCTTTCTCGAAATGACTACGCTATTGACCCATCAAGGTCTTAACAGCTTCACCGGACTACACCTTCTTCACTGCTAAAAACACACACGCGTACTGCTTATAAACATTGTAGTTTCTTAAAGCTTTAATAACTTCATATTTAATACCAAAAGCATAAAAAGTAAAATAAAAAAAAAAAAAACGAAATCGGTTAAGTAGTTCTTACGTGATGCGCGCACAATGGTAAACCTCTTTTTTTTCGAAATGACTACGCTATTGACCCAGCAAGGTTCTCTGTTATTTTTGAGATCATTGTTTAAAAATTCACAAAGTAGGATGTTTAATACTACATATATTAAATGTTACTACTTATAAATAACGCATATAATGTATGTTCCTTAGAATAAATAAGCTTGCTTTTAAACATCAAAAAGAACTTACATTTCCCGGTATTGGAATGAAGGGGAAATCACGCTTCCATCCCACGCTCTTCACTCAATTATTTCCTACCAAGAAATGCAATATTATGCAAATTGCACGTTAACCTATCGACTTCAAGCTGCCGAGAATTTATAGGACATGCCAATAATTTCTCAAATACTGATTTATAAGATTCTCAAGCACGATCTAATTAAATAAAATTTAGATAATCTGGATTTAGGAAAAGACCGACATAATATAAATACTAGAAATAATAACAAACTGGTTACTCCATATTTTAGGCTGACTAAGACCAGTAATAGTTTTTTAGGTAATGGTGTTAGATTTTCTAACAAAGTCCCAAAACACATTACAGACTTGCCAGATAATAAGTTCAAGTGTTATGTTAAACGAGTCTTAATTCGTAAAGGCTGTTACATGGTGGATCAATATGTGAACGATGGCAACGTCTGGAAGTGAGGCCTCTCTCTGTGCATGCACCAAACATCATATGTTTACTATTTTGTAATTATATTTAAAAAAATGTATTATGAAAAGATAAACCAGATCGAGTTTCTTGCCGGTTCTTCTCGATGACTGGGTTGTATTCCGAACCCGTGGTAGTTTTGACGTTCACAAGTGCCTTTCCAGGGCCTAAATTGAATAAAGAGTATTTTGATTTTGATCTGAAGGTTTCTTATTGTTTTGTCAATATTATTATTTGTTGTGATCAATACTTTGATTTAGCAAAATAATCTCCGTATTTCTTTGGTTATTTTTGCATATAAATTTCTGTGAACTTAATGCTCTATTGTAAGTAGTAAAGAAAACATGATTTTTCATCTACAATGTTGAAGTATTTTAACTATAAAAATGTACTATCTTTTGGTTGCAGTTTCCCTCAAGTTAATGTATATTTTTTTATACCGTGGTGGTGGTAAACAAGCGTACAGGACGTCTGATGATAAATGTTAATCTTAGCCTATGGACGCTTGCAACACCGGCGATATTATATGCGCGTTACCGATCCATAAACCTTGAATTTGATTTGACGTATTCCTCCAAAGCAGTACATTTTTTCTGGATGAATCATCACCATTTGTACACGCATTGTTAGGAGTAAAGAAAAGAATATAGGGTAACTCTCATCCAGCAAAAATGTACTGTTCTCAGGGGACAAATCAAATCCCCATTAGGACATGCAAAATGGCGAGTAAAATCTAGATTATCATATCAGAACGGATAGGGAAGTAAACATACTAAAATGTTTAAATATATCAATGACATTCAAAGCCATCTTATATATAAAGTACAGACTTATGAAGATCATCGACGTGCTGCACTTGATAGTAGATGTGATGAATTGAAAGTCCGACCACCAGCAGCAATTAATTTTACCTACGAGAATGGTGTTCTGACTTGTGTACAATGTGCATGCACTTTTCGTAAGAAAATCGGCTATATTAGCAACATGAAAGCGCACGAGCGTCGGAGTTGAAGCAGTTGCTGTGGCCAAAAATGGCCTGGAGTATACATACATGTTATATTTCCGAGTATGTGCCTCATTTTCAAAAAGGTATATAAAATAAGTCAAAGCAAAAAACTTTAATTTTTCATACATGTTGTTTTAAATATGAAAGCACACTTCTAAGTAAAACAGGTGACATAAACAAACATCGTTTGAAGTTAAGGTGTGTAAAGTCGTTTCATTCAACCGCCACCGAAACTACAGACTTCAGCACTTTATCTTCATTATTTATTTCCCGTTGGGCAATCTAATCGTTCTTATTTAACTGACTTCGACATTAGTTAGTTCTTTTAACATACTTTAAACTCATTAAATGTATGAGGTAATATAGCTGCAGAAGCTAACTCCTCTCTTTCTATCGGTAAATTACCAGACACCATGTGTACTTTAATACTAACTTTAATGTGCGTTCATTTGTTAATATGCTTTCCTTAATTAATGCGTTAATTGCTTAACTAATCATTCTTTTGATTTCTCCTTTTGATTCCGTGCAAAGGCGAACTTATTTTATTATTGACAATCCCGAATTACCATACGGGCTAGAGGCTTTAGAACTTCGTAGAGACATTGGCAATCTATGTGTGCTTTACCGCATATACAATGCAGAGCGTTCTGAGGAACACTTTAAGATGGTGTCCCCTTTACCATTTCAAACTCATACCTCTCGTCGCTAGCTGGATGCTTACTCGCGGACCTTAAAAGCTAGCAAAACGGTGACCACCGTGAGGTTCTCTTAAACTTTCCTTGTGGAAAGGATTGCCTAGCACGGTTTTTCCGCAGGACTATGATATAGTCTCCAAAAAAGAATTGAAACGCTCTTCAAGGTCTACAACACAACAGTGATGCCCTTGGTGTTGCCGTGGATACCCACGTTAACAACTTATCATCATGTGGGACGTCTGCCTATTTGCTGCCTTAAAACAAACATAAACTTGTATGCTCTTTGTCAAGAGTATAATAGTGTACCTTTTATTTAGAGAAAAAGTATTATTCCTACCTACAAAGATTACATCAGTGCTTGTGAAATAAAATGCTGCGAGTAAAATCTACCCTATATTTGATATTACGTCTATACTTACCAAATTCTTGTGTCTTAATTTATTATGCTCATTACAGATAGATGGAAATCAATAGACGCACCTGTTCATTTCACCCACATGTCAAGTAAATATTTGTGATACAGGAAACTACTGTTTTATTTTTTCTTCTATAAAGAATGTCTTTATAGAATGTACATATAAGTCGTTTTCTTAATTTGGTAGCGATCAATTTACGAGTAAATGTATTTTTTTTTCGAACTGTCTACGCTATTGCATGCTATAACAAGGTCTTAACAGCTTCACCGGACTACTAAGGCGAGCGCTTAAGGCACTTAGCCGATTTTATTTGGGCAACCAACTCAAGGGTACACGGCACACATCGGCTTGTGCTGTTGCGTGATATATGCAATTCGCGACCTATCTGAGCTAATCTAAGCTAAGCTACATATTCATATTTATATCCCTTCCACTTTCATGTATGCGTGCACGTGTGTGGGTGTGATATGTGTAAAGTTATTGCAGTGTTGTAAGATTTTGTGTCTCTGTATTGCGCGAGCAGCGTACTCAAGGACTTCAAGCCGAGAGAACGGACCAAGGCTTGAGCCGCTGCCGAAGGGAGCCTATTCTGGTAATAAATATTAGAATACATTGTAGTTATATTCATTATAACATACATCAGAAACAAACGCACAAAAACATTTACTCTATACATGCATAAATATTAATACGCAAACAAGTGCCTAAGTGCCTAGTAAACCACATTTACTGGCTATGGTTCAGTTTTATTCTTATATACTACTGTAATGTAACAGCGAGATTCTGTTTATTTTTAGTAATTACTACATCACTACATATTTTAAAACAAAGTGCTCTGCCACGTTTGTCTGTTTATTTGCGATAAACCCAAAAACTACTGATCGGGTTTTTCATGAGGAAGGTTTAGGTATATTATTATTATCGGGGCGGGACAGTGTCCGCCGGGCCCACTAGTTTATAAATATAAAAAGATAGATGTCTAACGTTGTACGCACAACACGCAGAAACTGCTTGATAAAATAACATATTTTTTTTTATATTTAACATCTTAAGCACCTGGTACTTACAAAAATATCAAGATATCATCATTAAATATCAAATTAAAGTATCAAGTATTCTTTTTTTTTTCGAAATGACTACGCTATTGACCCAGCAAGGTCTTAACAGCTTCACCGGACTACTAAGGCGAGCGCTTAAGGCACTCAGCCGATGAAAGTATTAAGTAACTACGATGTTTATGATCACTACGGTGTGTGCTTTATTGCTGTCTAGAAGTGGAGGAACAGGAGATAGTAAGAGATCTTATAACATTGTCTACGAGAATTTTTTAATGAAAAAAGCATATTTTGCTTTCAATATTTTTTTGTTCTTCCTTTGTGCATAAAATATATTTGTGTGTGAACACGCAAATGAAAATGTGGGTATTAGCTAGTTTTAAAATACTTTTATAATTTATTTTTTTCGAAATGTCTACGTTATTGACCCAGCAAGGTCTTAACAGCTTCACCGGACTACTAAGGCGAGCGCTTAAGGCACTCAGCCGATTTTATTTTGGCAACCAGCTCAAGGGAGTACGGCACACCTCGGCTTGGCTGTTGCCTGTTGCATGCAAAATCGCGACCTATCTTAGCTAAGCTAGCTAACTATTCATATATGTATGAGTTGTTGAAACGTATATGTGTAACAAGCATACACGCCTCAACAACTCCTCCATATATTTATTATCGGAAAATTGAGAGTTTTTCAGTTCGATGAGGGAAAAAAGTAAACCCTTCCACTTTCATGTCTAAGCGTGTTTAGGCGTGCACGTGTGTGGGGGTGATCGTGTAGTGTTGTAGCAGTGATGTATATTTGTGTGTCACCGTATCGCGCAAGCAACGCACTCAAGGGCTTCCCACCGAGGGATCGAACCTAGGCTTGAGCCGCTGCCGTGGGAGGCCTAATCGGGTAACACATTTATTACTTTTATAAGAAGTACATATGTACTCGTCCCGGGGAAAGGGTAGGTTATGTCTGATTCGCCCGGACTAAAACCCCACGGTGTACCGTTCGCCGCATGGTAGGAGTAGTCAGGATTCGAGCATGCTCACTGACCTGATAAACTGCCCCTGCGGCAGCCTGGCGAATGAACGCCAGGCTTCGCCCTACTAATACCAGCGTATACCTACTTTTGATTTTATTAACCAACATAAGTTAGGTATACCCAGGAAGTATTAAAACGTATAATTTAATTGGGTTTGTTATATACCATATATATGTGCAACAAATGGAAAATATGAAAATTAACAAATATAAACATTTGCAGAATTTTATTAAAAACTTTAATTTCTCATATAGTCAAAGCTTTAATCTACTCGTTGGCTCTTATGAAATTGTTAATAGACATCATATATTTACTGTAAACAAGTGTTACTAATACGTTCCAGAATAATTGCTACAATATTTGACAACATATTTCTAAAGTTCATAGCTTAACAATACATAACAAGAGTTAGCGAGTCCTTATGACTGGTAAGGAGCGGCAGTAAAATCTAGTACACGCACTCAGACCGAGACACAGTCGTAGTAACTCAAATAACTCTGCATATTCGCATAACAACCAACAACGCGACGTTGTTTATATCATTCCTCTATAAATTCTTAAGTACAAATTCAACATGCACATCCAAGAATACGCCTGTTTTGTTTGTAATTAAAAAGCTCTATATATGTTACGAGCTGACCCGTGCTTTTTTTGTTGGGTGGTAAACATTTATAAAAAACTTTTTTTGTGACTTAAATATAAAAGTTAGATATATGGTGTTCATAACTTTTTTGTACATATTGTCAAGCTCTATAAGTTTTCTCTAGAATTCAATCATATATATTTCATCGTTAAAACAGCATTCGTAAGAAACGTTGTCGTGCGACCGTTTTATCTCCGACTTACTTTGCAAATGTGACTACCACAAGTCTTTTCATTTTTCGAGTTAATATATAACCTATCACACTCACAAATACCGTGGTTTTCTATTAGTAAGAGAATTCTTAAAATCGGCCTAATCGTTCCCCGTCTTGTTAGGAAACAGCCGTGTACACACCGGCCGTCTCCTCCGTCCGCCGGACTTGTGCAATGGGAAGATGGTCCCCTGACAGTTGTCGACAAGCCGGTCTGCAAATGTCTGATACCGGCCGGCATATACACTGCCTAATTCTGTTAACTGAAAAACTAAAAGATAACTTCCATCAGGAAGAGGCCTATGGCCCTGCAGTGACTTTCTTACATGGTGACGATGTTGAAGAGAGTTAGTGGTGGTAACATCCCAGTCAGTGCAGACGCCCGCAAATTCTTTTAAAACAATGGCGGAACTTACTATGGGAACTGCCGTACTTTAAAAAAATATGCTTTAATCGCTTAAAGCTGCTCGTGTACATTCCGGTGTGTATGTAAAAAAAATAAACCGTAAAAATGAAATTATGAACAAAAAAATACAACACAAAATCCTCAACACATAAAACTTTCCTCGCTCGTATATTCTAAAAATACTTCCAGAAGTTCCGCGAAGTATAATGGCGGTCGAGTAAATAAAGATGTCATCCCTTAAGCCATAAGAACCTCGTGAAAAATTCACGTATTATCATCCCTTAGAAAACGTATCGCGAGAATCGGAGATAACTTTTTTAACAGGCGTAATGTATAACTGAATTAGGTTCACTTAATAATTATGCTTTTTACACTATATAAGTTTTAACATTTGAGATCAAATGTTAAAATTTGATGATAGGCCGGAATACACCTATAGTTGCTCGGCGACAGATTACAACTTGATGTTATTAACTAACCAGGTGTGGTTAAAAAAAGTCCTACTGTCATAGTTTTATCACGATATTTTCTTTTGCAGAAACTTCGGATCATTTGCAAGAACGTTTACGTCGAACAACGCAGTATTTGGACACGTTAACTAGTTAATTTAACGATGGCTCAGTAACCATCAACTCTATTCTTTACTTGATATGTATTATGTCGAATAACCTTCGTAATATTATATCGTTTCCTTAGTCTTTCCTAGTCTATCTTTTGAGTATACATTATATAATGACAAATAAATATTTTGAGGGCCAATCACGTCAAAACTTCTGAATGTATTGGAATTGAATTATGAACATTCTATAGGAACTTTTTGGTAGAAATCATTTAATTTCAATATTTACTTGGAACACATTAAACCTGACTTTTTTTATTACTATAAGCTAAGATGTCCTCACGATATATTCAATACAACGTTCTGTGTGAATCTCTTTTCACAATATACCTAAAGTACCCATAAGTAGGAGGGTCTAACATATTCCGTTCATTCTGTTAAAAAATAGATAATAATAATTTTATTATTTATTATAAAATTAGGATACTTAAATAACAAAACATATTATATGTACCTTCGAAATCTAATGTCCAATGCCAAAATAAAAAAAAAACTTTTCAATAAAACAATATTTTCCAAATCAATTCATAAATTACGAAGTTCTCGAGGTAACAAAGGTTAAAAAAAAAAAACAAATATTTTTTGAAGTCGGTTTTAATGAAGCTCTGGTACAAAGAGAAAACTAATTATAGTAATTCGCGTCGATACGTAGTTTAATCTATTCCTATTTCGATTTCCTTTCATGCTCTCGTGTAATCGACTTCAGTTGCTCATGGCAGCGTGCATGATCGCTCGCAGTATCAAAGCTCGTCTGCCTTTTGTTGGTCATCCATGCGTGTAATGCATCTATCGGTCGGATTTAAACATCCCCGGGCAAGTTTCAGTCCTACCAACTCTCATATTACATTGATCATACTTTCTCAGTCACTGGCAAATTAATTTTGTATCTTTTATTTTCTTCCTATCATCTTTACACACTACATCCTTTAGTTCTTTGTGAGAATCTGTTAATTGTGAATTAATTACTACAAGTCCTCTTATTATTATAAAAAGAGGTACACTTATATCGTATTTCATGCTGGTATATTACTAACACTGATCAATTATTAAGAACATTGAACAAAACCTTTGGGGTGTAAGGGGTGTCGAGTAACATCTTAAGACTTGAGACACCCAAGCCAACCTCACCTGCACGTGGTGCACCCTGCTGATCAACGAACGAGGCAATGGCGATAACGGGGTGGTAGGGCTTAATAGCCCGACTGGGTCGCAACCACCATGTACATGGCGAAAAAGCCCGTCATAGTGACTCGCTTTTGCGCGTCGCGTTTCGCGATCAGCCTGTGCATGTCCAGTACCAGGTGACTTTCGTCATTATGGCCGGCATGACAGCGGCGACCGACGATGGATGATCTATCTCTCGGTGGTCGCCACTGTTTTTGGATTGTATTATGCTTACCATCAGGTATAGTGCAGTCACTATGTCGTGCTTCAATAAAAAAAAAAAACCTAAATTATTTTTTATATATTTCATAGGAGGTAAACGAACAGGCGGATCACCTGATAGTAAGTGATCACCGCAGTCCATAGACACTAGCAATTCGTAGGGGGTCGTAAGTGCGTTGCCTGCCTGTGTTTGGGATGTTAGGGAAGGGGAAGGGACAGGAGGTGGTCATCCGGCGCTTCCACTGACCGAACAAAACGCAACAGAGGGTGGTAATACCCCGAGCGAGCCAAACATTCATACTGAAACCAGAAATAGCTTCAACGAGGCTCTACCACCTACAATGATTGAAATGTATTTATTTATTCCTAGCTGCCTGTAACATTTTTTTTCACAAGAATCTAAAAGGTTATGTTAGATTTACAGAGACATTAATCTGACCTGTCTGATAAATATAAAGTCAGTATTTTCGTTAGAACCTAGGTGAGGTAAGCAATCATATGAAATCGGTTTCACGAAATACGAAGCTTGCAATACGTGTTTCTATTTTCCACCTATATGATATTGTGACGGGACGTGTCCATATCAATTATGTATACAAAAATGATATCTTTTTTTACTTATATGTAAATTCACAGATTTAAGTTAACTAGTGCACGTTCAGTGGTCAAACTTCAACCATGGAGAGATAAACTTCCACTTTTTTATAACACAAGCTCGTGAATAGCTACAAACGAAAAAAGAGAAGAAAATTGGTTGAAAAACAGAGGAGAGAGATGTTCTTAACCGTTTACTATTTATACCAGGTGAAAGTTTATACAGTTGCTATATTTGTGGAGTATACTCTGAACTCGATTCTTATTCTAGATTAATGTTCTTAACCATTTTCTATATATACCAGGTGAAAGTTTAGATTGTAACGATATTTATGGAGTATACTCTGAACTCAATTCTCATTCAATTTAAAAAATGGGTGCTTAATATTTGACCTAATTAGCTAGAAAATAACAAAAATCATACTCAATCCTCCACACGTCTATAGTAAATCACAGTGTTAATGATTGTCGGGTGAAGTGAAAGTGATGCGTAAAAAAACGTGGGAACGGCATGAACAAAACGATAGGGTTTATTGTTCCTTTTATTATTGGAGTTTATTAGGTTATTTATTCTCCTTGTAGCTTTCGACACCGATCATTGCACCTACGTTCATTACATCTCTGTTCATACTTCTGAAAGTTTTAGAACAAACTTTAACTTAGGATCTCTTTGTTGTTAGTATTTATTTTGATATTATTATTTTAAACGTGACCATGAATTATCATCTCTGAAAATATTGTAATAGATTAATCTAACACCTGGTATATAGACTAGATCAAATGATTTATTAATAGATGCATCAAATTTAATCATGTAGTAGTTTAATCATGTCATCGTTAGTTGTAAACAATAAACCAAATATTTTAAAAAAATTAACAATCATTAATTTATAAATCTGTAATATGATATAGTGTTTAACCATATGTTCAAACTATATGTATGATAATTTAATAAAAAATCAATGATTAATTATTTTTATTATCACGAGAACAGAAATAAGTTTTACCGTGTGATGTCATAGCTTCCGAAACATTGTTTTAAGATTTACTCTTTGCCTCATTCGTACCAAAGAAAATGGCAGTGTTTGGAATAGAGTGACGTGATTTTCAAAGATGGTATGCGTGAACATAGGAGTAATATTTGAACACAATTTATTTTAAAGAAACTCTACAGATAAAAATTCACGCTAACACGAATTAAAAAAATTGATTGGTAGGGTTTGATTCTGAGTAATATAAAATATGAACATAAATAAAGATGTTTAAAAAAAAAAATTTTTTTTGAGATATAATAGATTAAAGAAAGATCTAGAAATATTTTTAAAAAGCATTTATATTCCTAATTTAGGTATAATTTAATATGGGATATTAATCAATAGCCTGTTGATATTTGGGGTCAATATAACATCATAAATAAACCCAATAGTTCAATTATGTTAATACTCCAGGAATATATCACTCAATTATCAAATTAACTGTGAAGTACGGACTTTGGAGGTCCTCAAACTAGACAATAAAGTAACAACTCATCGTCCGTCAGTAAAGTAATGAATGGCGTAATTATGAAAATTGGTTGTGAGCAATATTTAAAGTCTAAATGTTATAGATTTTTAGGAAGTTTTTTATGCTTTTTTTCAACTCCGA
The DNA here is from genome assembly GCA_014332785.1 of Antheraea mylitta. NCBI lineage: Eukaryota > Metazoa > Arthropoda > Insecta > Lepidoptera > Saturniidae > Antheraea > Antheraea mylitta. The sequence continues at coordinate 1,895,328 of JACEII010000049.1, read as the reverse complement.
ATGTAATCCGATATGGAGATTTTGGTAGATTATATTTTCGTCACATAAGGGAAAAACGTTATAACCTTTCTTTTCGGTAACATAAAATAAAAAAAATAGTGTGTGCAGTCCCTCTGCGCGGAAGAAGTGAAACTTCGTAATGTGGAAAATAAAATAGGAAGGGGTAGAAATAATTTTTCATTGAAATCATATAGTTTCTTTAAGGCAAACTTTATTAACATTACTAACAATTCACAATTGATCGCATCTTTTAATTATCATTTTCGAGTGGAGATATATTCAAATCTATAACAGTTATAATGGGATTATGATTACTAAAATAAGATACGAAATGTTTGATTATTTTTCTCGCTCTGTTTCTTTTTATTCCCCCTCCGTTAGTATATACTCTATACTTTTTGAAGTTTTCCCCCTCCGTTAGTATATACTCTATACTTTTTTGAAGTTTTCTTTAAGGCAAACTTTATTAACATTACTAACAATTCACAATTGATCGCATCTTTTAATTATCATTTTCGAGCGGAGATATATTCAAATCTATAACATTTATAATGGGATTATGATAACTAAAATAAGATACGAAATGTTTGTTTATTTTTCTCGCTCTGTTTCTTTTTATTCCCCCTCCGTTAGTATATACTCTATACTTTTTTGAAGTTTTCCCCCTCCGTTAGTATATACTCTATACTTTTTGAATTCACAATTGATCGCATCTTTTAATTATCATTTTCGAGTGGAGATATATTCAAATCTATAACATTTATAATGGGATTATGATAACTAAAGTAAGATACGAAATGTTTGATTATTTTTCTCGCTCTGTTTCTTTTTATTCCCCCTCCGTTAGTATATACTCTAAGTACTCTAAGCTTCACTTCAAAAAAGTATAAAGATTTCAGTTGTTATATTTACATGTTATATTCGTTTTGGTCACTTAAGTAAGTAATGAAGGCATTATACCAAATTCATGCTACTCTTTCATTCATTTTCTTTCATTCGTTCTACATAATCTTTAACTGATTTCAAAAATGCAATACAATCACTTTTATATTAATTTATTATTTGCTTGCTCTGCATTACTGATAATATTATAAGTTTATAAAATTACGAAGCCGGGGTAAAGAGTTAGTTGTCAATAAATAAACTGGCTTAATCCAATCCATCACAATCAGATTACGAAGCGGATCGGCTATAAAGTTAAACTGCCGACTGTGGATATAACTCTTCGTATAATTGCTGGCACTGGCCTCAAGGATGTCTGATATGTGCCTACAAAGGCTCATTTATGAATAATTGACTATAGTCTCCATTATAAGAGATTTCTCATCAGCAATATAACAAATTAATGTGTTAATATACCTTTGTCGTTCTTCAAATATCATCTAATACCTTTAAACGAGCAATTCTTATATATTTTTATATATTCAGGATCTCGGAAACGGCGTCATCTGTTTCCTTGAAACTTAGTACGTAGGTAGTTTCGGGGACGATAAATCGATCTAGCTAGATTTTATTCATAGAAAACTTTTTTAACTGAGATTTCAGGCAATTAACAAATATAAATATATAAATAAGTCAAACACATCAAAAAACATAAAAAAGTTAAATGATTTTTGTTTGTACGAGTATAAAATATTTATGGTGTTTAATTTCCCCAGGGACCTAATAGTATGATAGCTTTGGTCAAATACTGAAATAGTATAGTAAAATTAATCTTAATATGGTACTTGATATCCTGTTAAACGTAAAACTGTAATCACGCGTGTTTCATGTAATTTATACAATTCATTAATATTTTATGAGTCTCTGGTAAGGATATAAAACCGAACTACTTAACCGTGGCCCAAACTACTAGCGTAATTTCACTCGCGGCCCGCAGGGATGTCCCAAACTGAGGACTCCTCGAGGATAAATGGTATTTATGAGTGTCGCCAGCCCTACCAATAGTGGGGTCTCGTTAGTACAGAACTGTAAACACAATCAAACGATTAAAGAGAAGTTTATCGACAGAGTTTGGCTTGACCTGAATTATACCTTATATATAAGACATTGAATATCTATTACATAAAAATCAATTGCCGAATAATTTTATGCACGTCACTTCAGAACCATTACACTTGTTTAGTTTATTCTTTTTTGTCCTTTTTGTAGTTGTGACGATAATGTGTGGGCGTTACGTACTCGCCGTAACAAGAATAGTTCTTCTTCTTCTTTTATTTTTAAATCTCATATGCCTCTGGTATATGTGCTGTGATAAACACCGGAGCATAATTTTTTTATGGTTTCTAAACAGTATGTGGTTAGCGGACCTCGCTGCTCGCCCAATCGTGCACGCGCCCGAAGCGCCACCGCGTCAAATTATTCAAAATCAAAATAAGCAACAGTCCGCAACAGTCTTGTAAGTGATCTTACACGGAAGTAACGATTTTCTCCTGGCGGTTTTATATACCACAAAACATATATATTCGCGAGTATCAATACCCTAGTGATCGTCCTGTACACGAATTTAAAACAATCAGCGCCTTGAACAATCAATATCAAGAATAGAGCGGCTTGATACCTCGACTAGACAGCAGGTACGTCACCACACTATTCCTACGATATAGTGAGTAAAAAATCATATGGACAACTTTGGGTTAAAACTTTCTATATGCAAAATTGAGAGAATGAGTGACAGACAACCGTAGAGAGATCTACAAAATATTGTCAAATTGACGTTTTACTGCCATTTTATTGCATTATATAACCGTCCTGTAAAAGGATTTAGCCTCCTTTTATTCGTTAATACGATACGTGTGTAACAGCTGATTTAAAATTCAAAATAACGTTAATAATTTCAATCATGAAATTTAAATAAATGATTTGATTAAATTAAAAATAAAAAAGAACACAGTTATTTAACTGTTTTGAATTTTGACTTCTGTCACAGTTGATTTAAAATTCAAAATAACGTTAATAATTTCAATCATGAAATTTAAATAAATGATTCGATTGATTTATAAATAAAAAAGAACACAGTTATTTAACTGTTTTGAATTTTGACTTCTGTCGGCAGTCCTTACGACTGCTTAGATTTTTTTATTGATAACACTAAATATAGTCAATGGCCAGTAAACAATATAAAAACAAAGAAAACCAATATAACAGAAAACGAGACAAAACTATTTTATATTCACCAATTCATATATGAATAGGACTTATATATGTAATAAATGCACAAAAAACAAATTACTATTGACCAGAATTAACGAAATTTAAAAGAGAAAAAAGCGGTAAATATTCTCAACCAATAATCTGTATACTCATATTTTATTCTTTCCAATAATTACTGAAAAGAACATGACAACGAACAATTAATCGTTTTAAATCACCGAAGGACACCCCACAGCTTAGCCAAACAGATATCCGGTCGTATTTTTCACGCTGAATCGCCGCAATAAATAGAACATTACTATGCAGATGGGAACCATCCGACACGGCACCATGGCTGCACGAATACAGGACGTCGTTACTTATTGCCTCTTTATTGCTTATTGCATCAATCTTTATGCAATATGGGACGTTTTACCTTCTATTTTATCATATTATCTTCCAATTCTTTAAAGTCACACATCCGTGAAAGATATTTAATTAAAGCAAGTATAATCCTAACTAATGTTAAAAATGAAGAACACTTTTTTTATTATACGGAGCCCGCAGATTTGACTCAGATGTTAAGGCAAAGGTGTTTAAATACTTGCATTAAATTATAATATTAAATGTAATAACAATGAGGTTTAGCTCAGCGGTCTCTACTGGTGGATTGTAATAAAAATAATCACACCTCCATAAAAAAAACACTAAGGTATACATTGGTATACCTTCTTACTTAAGAAGATTGGTTCTTAGTGATGCGTGAAACTGTGTTGGATTTCAGTAGTCCAGTGATGCTGTTAAGACCTTGCTAGGACAATAGCGTAGTCAGTTCGAGGAAAAAAATGTGTTGGATTTCATCAATCTAAATGTAAAATTCAAACACTTGAATAAAATTCAAATGTATGTTTGTGATGTAAAAATAGCAGCATTTTAGTAAACGGATATGAAAGTATTTCTCTCTGTATATTTGTTGGACGGTTGGATTGACTTTTGAGTGGAACTTTCACTTTCAGAAAGCTGATATTATAAGAAATAATTTAAACTACTTTTTTGCTAAATTCCAGGCGTTTGAAGTCGAATCTAGTTTCAAACAACCATTTGTAAAAATATATTAGATAAATAGTTTATAATTTCCCATTAGATTATTGTTATCAATTGTTAGTAATCAGTTAATTTCTACATAGTTTCTAATACATATAACACATTTTGCATTTAAATGTTAATATAAAATAGGAATTGACATATTACATACTCCAACGTCAAAGCGCAATTCACATAAAACAGGCCACTTGGATCCAGAGCTGGCTGGTTGTTGCTAGGCCAAAGCGGTTGTATGCAGCATTTTACAAATTCAATTCAGCCATTCAAATACGAGTTATTCGCCGTGTAATTCGAGCGCCGAAATACCACCAAAACGACAGAAAACTATTTCAGTGAAAGCTTTTAAAAAAGAATTTTATAGATGCAGTGTTAACGGTGAGCTCCATAAAGAGTAATGAGATGATTATTATGTTTTGACTTTAGTGGTTTATTAACAAAGACTAACTTGACTACTGTTAATGATCTGTTTAGGATAATACATGAACACTCGACTACAGTACTACACTGTGTAGTTACACACGACTATATTCTCTCCATTCAACTAACTCTAAGCTCGCTACCGTGACTCTTGTAGTTTGTTGCACAATCTTAGAAATATAACAAGCAGCTTCAGTCACAAGAAATAGGTTATTCAAAGAATAAAACAGTTTACAACATGCCTTCATACTCATTTCAAATTAGTTATAAATGGAATATTTTTCACAAAATTAATTAAAAGGTTAACAAACCAAAAGTCAATAACAGACCTGTTAATCTGGCGAAATTGGAGGTTCCAAAATTGTAAGTCAAAACGCCCATGGGAACCGTGAGAAGTTATCAGGGTTACCGCAAACCACTACTATTATCTCTTCTAAAGAAACCAAGTGATGTATATTTTGAAGAATAGAAAATAGGAACAGACATAATCCAAATTCTTATGCGACCTTTAAACTCTAAAATTAGATCAAGGATTTATTTCCATTTCTATGTCTGATTAAATAATTTTACACACATTTTGTACAAACCCGTCAGTGTATCATAAAATACAGAACTTAGAGAACCTATTTTTCAACATTTATACAAATTTATGTTACTGTTGTTTAACTTATAGCTGAACTTAAATATTATTATAAGCTTTATCCTCTTAACTGTTTTATTCAGTAAGTTATCATACCATACAATGGAAAGAATACATAGAGAACTCATAAACCTCACTTAACAGTTACTGTGTATTCCTAGTCGGATATCTTATTATGTAACAAATTAAATTATACTTTGTATATCTTTATACTTTGGTACAATTTACCAAAAAAATTTAGTGAGAAAGTATTGAACTGGATTTCTCATAGTTTGAAATTGTCAATATAATTTAATGATATCTACTTACAATTATATTTTATAATTTTATGTTATATTAAATTTTATAATCTAATATATCTATACTAATATATAAAGCTAAAGAGTTTGTTTGTTTGTTTGTTTGTTTGTTTGTTTGTTTGGTTGAACGCGATAATCTCAAGAACTACAGATCTGATTTGAAAGTTTCTTTTAGTGTTAGATAGTTCATTTATCGAGGATGGCTATAGGCTACATATCATAACGTTTAAACCAATAGGAGCTGAGCACTAATGAAGAATGTCTCAAAATCGGGCTATTTTGGAAGCTTTCGATGCGTGTTAATGTCAGTATTATATGCGTTGCCATGGTAACGCGATAACAATCTCTCGCAAATATTTTCATGGTTTATTTTGTGTTCCTATGAAAACAGTTAATCCTACGTTATTTTTGTTTCCAATTTTTAATTATACGTGGTACGTTTATATCGCAAACATTTCTAAAGTTTATTTTGTGTCGCTATTCAAAAAGTTTAGTAGTAATAATATTCATCCAATAAGATAGTCAAAGGAATTAATCCATACTGCCAATTCTGAAGTAGTTAATATAGGTAGTTTTTTTCTATATCCAAGATAATGTAAAGGTATAAGCGCCAAATCCTCTATGTAATATTTCGTAAATTTTTATCTTCTTAATTTTCAAGACAACATAATTCATGCTTCGCGGTATTATTTATCTTTCATTTCATTTATGCACAATAAACGAACCATGTTACATAAAACTCTACCAATTTAACATAATATACAGATAAGTAAGACAAGATTATGAATAAAATATAAAATCCACTACATGACAGACTAAAATCCCGCCAAAAACTCCTCAAAAACTTTATTCTACGTTAGTTTTGTGCCCAATTTTTGATTTGTGATATATTACGTATTATAAAAGTAAAGTGAGTGTATTTTATATTAAAAATATCCGTGATGCTACAAATATCAACATTTTTTTAAATTCTGTGGATATGTCTGTTTTTTTTTATTTGTTACGGGTAATCTCCGAAACGGCTGGACCTATTTGAACAGTTTTTTTTTCTTAGAAATGACTACGCTATTGATCTAGCAAGGTCTTAATAGCTTCACCGGACTACAAGTAATATTTGAACGGGAATTTTACGGACAAATAAGTAACTAATTAGCTGTTTTATTTTAAGCTAGCGGGTTCAACAGACGTTGCCCGCCCTGATAATAAGACAAACTATACCTATACCTTACCCAATAATCCTTTTATATATTGGTGAAAACGGCATGAAGATGCGTTCTGTAGTTTTTGATCTTATCGCGAACAGACATATAGACAGACGTGGAACAGGACTTTTTCTTACACTATGTAGTGATAAGCTGTTATCCGTGCCTTCGTCCATGTGAAATTAATCAAAAATATGTTGTTCACTGTAAACATACACGAGCTGTACTGGACTCCAAGATTTTTTTATACCAAAAGGCAGCAAACAGGCTGACGGCCCACCTGATGGTAAGTAGTTAACGTCGCCTATGAACAACTGTAACACCAAGGGTATCGCTGTTGTAATTGAAAGTCATATGTTTATATGTGATTTAAATTATAGCAAGGTATGATAATAACTTAATTATATCGACACTATAGACATATTATATCTATATAATAAAAGATTTAACACATATTGTTCGAAAATGTATAGCTTAATATTTTCATTACTTTCTTATATAGTGTAAGTGGGCACTAAGGGTCATATATAGCAGTTTAAAGTTCCAGTTATGTTGGCTGATGATGATAAATCTCTTCCCATTCGATTCACTATTCTTATTCACATATATAATGTACAAGTACATGTTACCTGTTACAGTAGATGATGTGCGTGTGATACTTGCAAATATTTTTGAAAGAGTATTATTGTAATTTACACTAGATATGTGATCAAAATTTTACATTTATTTAATATATTAAAAAAAAACGCGTGCGGAGCCGCGGGCAACAGCTAGTTTATAATATAATGATAAATAACTAAAACTATAATATTTAATTATGGATTTCCGTAAAGTAACACCATTTTCAATCAAATTGTCAATAGACTATGGGCTGGTATGGATATGCTTCCTACGGAAAAAGGTTCTACGACGGGTCTCTTACAGACAGATGTGATTATGCTAAATCATTTAGGAAGTACATTAGAATACTGTAAAACTATTTATAAAATATGTATATCTCGTTCTATTAAAAAATTCTAATCTCTAGAACTATTACACGAATTTTCTTGTAGTTTTTCCATGTCAGTCGAGTGCAGCTTGGGACAACATATAGGACTTGTTTTGTCAGCATTTGTGCACAAAAACTCAATTTAAAGTGTTAAGAGTCTACATAATTTGCTTTAATTCATAGAAAAGTCAAAAAATGGTATTTTGTTAGTTGTTTTTCAAACGCTGCGTGTTGCAAGAGTGGACTTTAGTTTTAATTGGCTTCTGCACGAGCAACTCTGCGTGGTTCTTCAGCTTGTTGGCGATGCAAACAATCTCTTTGTTCATGTCCCCAAACATACAACTACTAAAATTTCGTACAAAGAAACTTTAAATTCCATGCATACTAATTCCTAGTGAATTATTATTGCAAATATATATGTTTATCAACGGGGTTTATATAGTACAAGCTAATTAATCGCGTCAATATAAATTTAACCTATCCCTGGGGATTAGTCCTTGTTTTTAAATGAAATGTGTATATCTCCATACACTATATCTTGTTGTACTGACAACATTTATGTATTTTTTTAATACTCATTTGAATAGTTAAGACGTAAAAACACAATAAACTGACAAACTTACTTTTGCAGTTGGTGATAAAGCCACGCTGAAGCTATTACTGGTTTCAGCAAGAATGGGTCCACTCGTCCCGGAGTAGTACCACCCTCTCAGAGAAAACCGACGTGAAGTAACATTGCTTGGATTGTTACGTTTCGAGCGACGGAGTCCCGCATCACCTCTTCCGCTTCTCCTCCTCAAACCTCAACACAGGCTGGCAACGCATTTGCGACTCCCCTAGTGTTGCAAGTCTCTATCTATAGTGGTGATCACTTAACATCATCAAACCTGTTCGTTTACCTCCTATGATATATATTTAAAAAAACCTTTAAAATATCAACTAGCTTCTATCCGTGACTTCATCCGCGTGGAATAGTTACTTTGGGCTAATTAACACGCAGCGGAAGCTCTCAAAAAGAAACAAAAACTATTTTTAATCATTCTTCTTCGGTGCTCCGCTCCTGTTTGTTTTAGCGTGATGATATATAGTTTTCTTCTATGATCTATCTGACACTGAAAGAATTTTCAAATCGGACCAGTAGTTTCTGAGATTAACGCGTTCAACCAAACAAATAAATCCCCCAGCTTTATAATATCAATATATATAATGACTTTTACATGTTTATACAAAACATTATTTAATGAATGAATGTATGTATCTATAAATATAACAATAATAAGTTACATGTAAATTACTCTAAATAAAAACATAGTAAACAACACAAAGATGAGAATGCGAAGGTCAGGCCTTTCACGCCTCGTAAGGTTATATGACGACATTCGCGTTGGCGAGGCACTTGAATAATCTTCCCTTGGTATTCTTCCAATATCATGTTGTCAGAAAATTAAATAATTCTTCGTCTTCCAATTTCATTACATATAATTCGTATTTGTTTGCCAATAACTCAGTTCCTACAGTGTCGCTTTAAGATAGATAGAGAATGCGATGTTTAAATGACACGTCATGACAATTGAGACATTTTTTTTAAAATGAATAACATGTTCTTATCAAGTATAGAAAAAAATTGAGTATGAGTTCACACGTGGCAGAAATGAAAATTAGTATTCTGATTAATTTTCAGAGACTGAGACGAATATATTGTGAAGGTAAACTGAGAGAAAAAGGAGAGAGAAAATGCGATTGATAGACATTTTTTTGCTACCTAAAGTAACATTTTAGTAAAGATATAAACTGTTAGATTCCAGTATACCAGGTGAAAGTGTAAACGTTCGCAGTATTCTAGAATATGACACTTCATGGTCAGTCACATTGAACATATAAAATAATAATGTCAAGACAAATACTAATAAACAACCAAGAAAACCTAAGTTAAACTTCGTTATAATAATTTCAAAATTATAAATACAATATAGGTGCAATGACCGGTGCTGAAAGCTACAATGGGTGACCGTGTGTTAATAATAACTTTCGAAAATAAAACGGACAATAATCCCCTCTGTGTTCCTAACATTCCCACGTCTCCTTTCAAGTGAAAGTGAAATCACTCGATGTTGGAACTGTGCTTTAACATAGAAGCTACGCTTAAGGTTTAAGGCGTATATTTTTTATAATTTTCAAAATAATTGTGTCAAATAATAAGCACCTATTTTTTTATTGTTTTACAACGAGAATCGGGTGCATAGTATCCTACATAGATATTGCTACTATCTAAAAATTCAGCTCGTAGAAAAATAACGTTGGTTATACATTTTTACAAAATAGATAGAGTTACGTCATACATCATCATTGTTGTCATTATCGCTTATTTCTAGTGACACTAGTGGCTTAATCTTAGTTTCAATTCTATTTAAGGATTCTACGAATAGTTTTGGACGCATTCTATCTCATTCTCTTACGTCATAAGACCTATATATAACTATATAGCTATCTCTATTTCGTTACATAAAATACAATTCATACCGTTCTAAGGAGTTTCACATCAAAAACATCTTACACAATCCGAACTTATAACGGCTAAAGTTCTTAACTAACAGTCTGTGGTTACCGCATGGTAATCCTCATTACTCCTATAACGAATAATAAAACAGTTGGACAATTTAACTGTAACTTAAAAAACCATGAACAGAGTTACATAAGCAAAAAACTATTTTCTTGTAAGACTAATTCGATAAGAAAAGTTTCATGGAAAACATTTTCCCATATATGTTGAACAAGACAAATAGCTGCCAAAACTTATATAATAAGCTGAACTAGACTGGGCTGCAGATATTTTTATTGGATAGAAAATATTTATAACTTTTTTTATATCATAGGAGGCAAACAAACAGATGGGTTACCTGATGTTAAGTGATCACCACCCTTCATAGAGATCAGCAAGACCAGAGGAGTCGCAAGTGCGTTGCCAGCTCGTGTTGATGGGGAAGAGGAGAGAGGGAAGGAGGGAAGGGTGAAGGGGAGGTGGACCTCTGGCGCTCTCACTCACCGAACGAAACGCAACAATGCAAGCACTATTACTTCACGTTAGTTTTCTGTGGGTCGGGTAGCTACCCCTGGCGAACCGACCCATACATGCTGAAACCAATTATACACTCATCAAAAAAGTCTAAGCAACATGTACTAATTTAAATTTTAGGATGGTTCTTCACATTATAACGCTGTGTTTTATTTTTAAAATAATATCTTTAGGGTTCTATGATGTAAAAATAACAGCTGTTATCTTTATAAGTTCTTTTAATAACAGAAATGAACAATATTAGAATATACTGTAGAAACTAAGATACATAAGAAACTAAACTTTTTTTTTACGAAATGAAATTTCTAAAGAAAATGTATTTATTGTGAAAGAATAGAACAATTTAATACAAAGTATGGTCTCCTCTGCTATTCAAAACTTGTCGGCAACGATTATTCATTGAATTAATGAGACTGTTTATGTCATCTTGCGGTATTCGCTCCCAATGGAATTGTAGCAAATCCTTCAGCTGTTGGGTTGTTGTCGCTCCGTCCAAGTCCTTTAAAACATATCTCTGGAGCATGTCCCGTGCGTGCTCGATGGGGTTGAGATCTGGCGATTGTGCAGGACAGGGCAATACCCGAATGTTCTCCGTTGCAAAGTATTCACTGGTTCGCCGAGCTGTATGTGAACGCGCATTGTCATGCATTAACCTAAAATCGGAGCCAAAGGTTTGTGCAAATGGGTAGACATAAGGTCTGAGAATATCTTCAATGTAATTTTCAGCATTCATGTTTCCATTTACAAAAAAGAGCTCAGTTCGCCTGTTCTTCATAATACCCGCCCATAACATAACTGTTGAGCCGCTGTATGGATTAACTTCCTGAACGCACCTGAGCCTTTCAGTATTTCCGGGCCGACGATACACTCGCACCCTTCTTGTATCAGGCTGAAACTCGAATCGCGACTCATCGGAAAACATAATTTTATCCCATTGTTCCTGGGTCCATGTTATGAGTTCTCTACACCATTCATATCGACGAGTGCGATTTCCGTGACGTATCGGTGGGCACCTGATAGAGCGTCGAGCTCGTAGGCCGTACTCATGCAATTGATTTCGCACAGTTTGAGGACTTACAGCAACACCACTTAAAATTTGT
>JACEII010000049.1:1852843-1883273 GCA_014332785.1 Antheraea mylitta | reverse complement strand
TAACAAAAAAGTTTACTTACCTACGCACTTTGTTTGAGTAAATACTTGAAATTAATTAATATAAATGGTAAAATTTGTAATATCACGCATGTTGCTTAGACTTTTTTGATGTGTAGCTTCAGCGTAACTCTACCACCTACAATACATACCTACACCTAACTAATCAAACGTTATCATTAAACAGTGTAAAAGAAAATCCGGTCACGTTTGTGTGTGTGTGCCCTTAATTCTTGTAAATTACATAACCGGATCTTGATACAGTTTTAACTCATATACAGAGAATTTCTTCTGTAAGGTTTAATTTGCATAAAACATACGCATTGTGTTATTAGAATGCGGAGAAAACACATTGGTACAATACATTGGTATTGTAAATAAAACGCAGATATTTTTCGGGCGTTAACATTGCTAACGCTAGCCAAACTTTATGATATAAATCATGATAATATTCCACGAAATTATACATCTTAAAAGGGCTTAGAGAAAATTCCTAGATGTATTATGTCTATTTCCCAAGGTTATCCCACATTAATAAATTTTATCTTTTATTTTATTTAAAAACTAGCGGGCCCGGCAGATGTTGTCCCTCCCTGATTATAAAAAAATCTTTGACAAATGATATACCAGAACCTTCCTCATGAGTCACTTTGTCTATTGGCAAAAACCGCATGAAAATCCATTCAGTAAAGTTGAGTTTATCGCGAACAGACAGACAGACAGAAGCGACAGACAACTTTGTTTTATACTACGTAATGATTATGGGTTTGTTGCTTGTGAAACCGCAGAAACCTTTATCCCGACATACAACTTGTCTCACTCGCCGTTTCCCAATTAAATATATTACATTAGGCATTTAATGTACATCGAAATTAATAATCACAGCATATTATTTAAATGAATGTCTCAAAAGATATCACAGGTAAAAAAAATGTTGTACAAAGAGACTCAACATACCCCTTTATTGTATACTAGCCTTTGCCCGCGACTTCGTTCCCTTGGAATAGTTACATTGGGCTAACGCTTTTTAACACGCATCGGAAGCTATCAAGAGGAAGAAAACCCCGTTTTTGAAACATTGTTCATTGGTGCTCTGTTCCTATTGGTCTTAGCGTAATGATATACAGCATATAACCTACCTCGATAAATAAGCTATATACTTAACACCGAAAGAATTTTTCAAACCGGACTAGTAATTCCTGAGATTACCCCCTACAACATCACAAATTCACAACCTTTACTTTACCTCTTTATAATATTAGTATAGAAGTAATTGTCAAAACAATAAAATAAATGGCTCGGATAGTACATGTATGTAAGCTAAATTTAGAGTACTAAAAAGCTCAAAGTAAGCTTGGACGCTAATCAGGTCTAAACAAACATTGTACCTGCATGAAGTCAGGGCGAGTTGCTAGTCTTATTAAAATTATAAAAAAAAAAACATTTGGACCTTCATTAGTAAGATATCGTTTTATAAAAAATATAACACATTTTTTGTTTTTCTTGTACTAATTATTCCTGCGAAATCAATCCGCAAACTAGTAAGTAGGCCAGACTAACTAAAAAAATTGGCCCTAGTCCAAGGTTAAAACTACACACGCGTTTTTCGTAACAGAAATGTGTATACTCTAAATTACATTAGATGGTTCGCAAACACACAATATTTAGTAAATAAAAAATGAACAACATCCATTATATTCTCGACTCCATGAAACTTTCATTCTTGGCCGGTTTACTCTTATTAAAAGGCAATGGATGTAAACAAGCTGTGGTTTAAAGTAATATTAAATTATCATAAAACGGGCAATTAGGCGCGCCCGTCTTGTACAGCGGCGATTAGTAGAAAAAAAAAAGATTTTAAAAGTATTTTTCTGTCAAACCGTAAGAATAATCGTTGTAAGTAACATGATATTTTGAGGGTCATTAATATATTTTCTTTTCAAACGTTACGCTTTAAGGATTTGAGGATCTCAGCTGATTTTATTCATAAGAAGTTCGGTACTTGTAGGTACGAGTATTATAATATTAGACATTTATAGAAACCAATTTATAGCAAAGTTAAAATCTATATACCAGGTTTTAGGTTAGTCGCTGACAATATTCTAAGAGATGATAGTTCATGGTCACATCTTGTATATAAAACAAATACTAATAAACAACAAAGAGAACATAACTTAGAGTTTTTTGTAAGACTCTCAAAAGTGTAAACTCAAACGTAATAAACCTAGGTGCAATGACCGGTGCCAAAAGCTACAAGGGGCGCCCCGAAGTTAATAACTTTCGATAATAAAACAGACAATAGACCCTTTTGTTTTATTCATTCCATTCCCACGTTCACTTTCAATTCACCCATATTCAATTCATTGTACTGTAACATAGACGCGTAGACGATTGCATATATTTTTCTATGTAATTAGGTCAAATATGAAGCACCTATTTTTTAATTGATTTAAAACGAGAATCGAGTACAGAATAACCTCCATAAATATTGCTAATATCTAAATTTCAGCCTTTATAAAAATAAAGCTGAAACGTTTTTTATTCGTGTTTTAATCAATATTGCTAATCTCTGGAACGATAAATTGATTTTAACGATACTTTTACGTGCAGATTGACTACTTAGAATACGTATTATTATTATCTGGACTACATATCACTTCATACTGTATAAACGGTAATGATAAAAATTTACAGAGTTAACTTTAAATGATCGTAGATGTTCAGTATTTACATTGACAAAATTAAAATAGCTTATAATGGATCCAAATACAACTGGAAGATGCCACGGACATATAAAATTATGTCGCGAACTCATTCATCATACGGATCATCATCCATAATAACCCATGAGAAAGAATAAATAAAGGTGGTCAAGTTCTGCCTTATTTAATTCTGCATTTAATGAGATTACGTAAAATGTAATAAGATAATATTTGCGCTATTTACGATAAATCTATACTTATACTATAAAGCTAGAGGGTGTGTTTGTTGGTTGAACGCGCGTATCTTAGGTACTATTGGTCCGATTTAAAAAAAAACTGAATGTTAGAAAAATCATTTACCGTGGAAGCCTATAGGATATATATCATTACGCTAAACTCAATAGGAGTGGAACACCAATGAAGAATGTTTCAAAATCAGGGTGTTTTATTTTCCTTTTGAGATCTTCCATTGCATTTTTTTTTTTCGAACTGACCACGCTATTGACCCAACGAGGTCTTAACAGCTTCACCGGACTACCAATCTTCCGTTGCATGTTAAGCGTTACCCCAAAGTAACTATTCTACGCGGACGAAGTCGCGGGCAGAAGCTAGTTTATTATAAAGTATTAGCAGTTTTGACAGTTTAATTAACCTTAATATTTTGAAATTATAGGTTGCGGATGCCGTTCAACTCGCTACTATAATGAAAAATCTTCCCATAAGTAAAGACTGCATTGCCGCACTGTATGGAAGTAATTGTACGCTGTCCGCGGTAATAACCAGGGGCCCTACCCAAGTTGCTTATCGACAATAATTAACCCAAATAGAAAACGGAAAAATGTATGGAGATGACATATCTGAACGCTATATCACGTAATAAATTGTCGAAAATTCACGTGATATAGCGTTCAGATATGTCATCTCCATGCATTTTTTCCGTTTTCTATGTATATGTAGTTTCGGAGACGATAAATCAATCTAGCTAGATTTCATTAATAGAAAGCTTTTTAAACCGAGTTTTAAGGCAACGAAAAAATATAGGTAAAATATAAAAGTAAATTTCACCACCGTTGTCAAAACAAAAATAGCTCAGATGGAAATCGATTTGCTTCGAAAATCCGTGTAACCCCAGTTCGAATCCGAGTGACAGCAAAAGAGATTTATATATATATAATAATATAATATAATATAATATATATATTGTAAATAAATGTTAATTATATAAGGCAAACATAACAGTTTACTTTAATTTAAAAATGTTCTTTAAAGAACCGAGCTAGGCTCGGTCGCCCAGGTACTCTATAATAAAGAACTTAATAATTTTCACTACAGTTCAACCTTTATAGTACGATCGTATGTTGATATGTTGGTACTATTGCGTTTGAATTCAAGATAGGTAAGTAATTAAATCAAAAAACTGACTCAAAGGTCAAATTTTTAGTGCAAAATTTACAAGGCATTAATTCAAGATGTAAAATAATAGAATCAAAATTCAGCATTTATCCTTCACACGAGGTAAATTATTCAAAGGGGATATAGAAATTTGTCCACAAAATGGACTTTCTTAAACAGTAAGAAACTTTTTTTATCTGAATGGCACCTTATGAAAGTCGTAAAAAAATGTAATTTATAACTTCTACGAGTCAAAGAACATTATTTTCTTCTACTCGTATCGATGGTGTTTTAATGTTTTTGTTTTTCAAATAAATCATGGTGTTTTTTATTTTATTTTTGTTTTGCTATTAATAAGTTTGGTGTTTTGGTTGCAGTTTCACCTGATATAAGATGTCTATGTGGACTAAGACTTTAATAGATTAAACTTAGAAAAAAATAATCCCAAGTATAGTTACCAGAACAACTGACAGGTGTTTTTTTTTGCGGCAAATTTACTGTACTATGCCTGATGGTAGGCACAGTAGTACAATGAAAAAACAGTGGCGACCACTGAGAGACACACTATCCTTCGCCGGTCACCGCTGTCATGCCAGCCTGCGTCACGACATAATATCGACTTAAGAATTGCAGCTATCCATTCAAATATTATATTATAGTTTTTTTTTTCGAACTGACTACGCTATTGACCTAGCAAGGTCTAAACAGCTTCACCGAACTACTAAGGCGAGCGCTTAAGGCACTCAGCCGATTTTATTTGGGATTATACTATAGCTTCAGTACATAGTTTTCATTTACCGAAAAGCTAGGCTCATTCTAGAAGTCGTCCCAACGATGATGTTCCCAAAAGTATATTTCTAAGAACATTAAATGATAATGTAAGACTGCTTTTACTAGTATGTTTATCACTCAAGAAGTTTTGGGCTTTAATTCTCTTATAGTTTTCAAAAGCTTAACTGAAATATGGGTGTTTGATAGTGAACATTACAACGTTGAAGAAGTAGCGGTACTGCTCGCACAAACATAATTATAGTTAAGTGTAAACGAGATGACTGTAATTTTAAACAATTTTTTGTTAGTTAGTGCCCGTTTTCTTAAGACAGCAATGTCGCATTTGCAATATAAGAACTTAACGCTTTTTAAATGTTCAATTAAAATACTTTTATTGATACGAGAGAGCATATAAATAAGAACCAGGTACGAAGACCTACAAACGCAGCTTATAGCCACATAAAATAAATAATATATAATAATATAATTGTGTAATCTCGTCTGAGGGTCGCAATAAATCAGATTAATCTGCATAAAGCCGTGTAGAGAGTATTTGCGAGGCGTCTACACGCGTCGGGACCTTTACATTTTTTACAAGCACATTATTGTTTAACGCCATCCATCAAAACCTTATATTGTTGCGAGAAAAAATTTATTCAGAGATAAAATTTTATTGTTATACTACGATCATAAAATTCTAACACAGATGGTCCTTACGAATTAAATGTTATAAATCCTTGATTTATTTATTTTTATTGTACTTATATTCTTGACTTGAATTTACGTTCTTCCATATATACCGTTTCATCATTTTCTTTTAATTTTTTTACGAAATGCAAACGCTTTTGACCTGGAAAGGTCTTTACAGCTTCACCGAAATACTGAGGCGAGCGCTGAAGGCACTCAGCTGATTTGGGATGTTTGGGCGACTAACTCAAGGGTGTACGTCACACCTCGGCTTGGTCTGTCGCATGATTTGTGCAAAAATCACGACCTATCTGAGCTAACCTAAGCTAAGCCATCTAGATATACGTATATGAGTTCTTAAAACATGCATGTGTACCAAGCATGCGTGCCTCAACAACTCCTATATGTATTTTGTGTCGGTAAAATTCCTCTAAACTCTGAAAAAGAACAAATATCGTATAAGCGTGTAGGCGTGCACGTGTGTATAGATAATGTGTATAATTTTGTAGCAGTGATATAAAGTTTTGTGTCACTGTATCGCGTGAGCAGCATACTAAAGGGCTCCACGCCGAGGGAATGGACCTAGGCTTGAGCCGCTGCCGAGGGGGGCCTAATGTGGTCCGTTTCATCATGTATTTAGTATTTGGTCTATAACTGTGTAAAGAGTTTCGCATCTGTTGCTACCTATGTGTCTGTCATTCGCTGTCCAACCTGATCTATGAATATTCCTGGTAGCGTAGTCAGATAAAGAAAAACAGTTACATGTTTCCAATTTTTTTACTAATAACATGATAGCTTGCCAACAACTATTTAACGGAAAATAAATAAAAATGGATTGACTAACACAAGAGATTTTTTTTTCTCGAACTGACTACGCTATTGACCTGGCAAGGTCTGAATAGCTTCACCGGACTACAGGAGAAATTGGAGTAATCCGGTGAAGCTGTTAAGACCTTGCTGGGTCAATAGCGTAGTCATTTGGAAAAAAAAACAGGAGTAATTGGTATTTAAATGTTTTGTATTTATGTACACATATATAGATATATAAGATAAATCTATAGATACATAAATATTTTGGGATATAAATCGAATTTCATGATATTAAATTTAATTTACGTGGATAATGAAAGAATGTGAATTTCCAAATGCATTGAGATATTCCAAAAAGATTTTCTAAAAAAACTTTGACAAAACGTGCTTTCACTTTGCTTTGCTTTTGCCTTGCACAATAGAAAAATAATGAAGGGGTACCACTGTATAATATACATATAATTTCATATAGGACGCCTTTAGTAAAAACAAAATTTTTCTTCATTTATTTATCTATACTGATATTATAAAGATGTAAAGTTTGTGAGTTTGTGACGTTGTGGCGTTGTAGGGGGTAATCACAGGAACTACTGGCTAGATTTGAAAAATTCTTTCAATGTCATATAGCTCATTTATCGAGGATGGTTATATGCTATATATCATCACGCTAAGACTAATAGGAGCGGAGCACCAATGAATAATTTTGAAAAATTGGCGTTTTTTCCGCTTGAGAGCTTCTGCTGCGTGTTACCCTTAGCCCCTAAGTAACTATTCCACGCGAACGATGTCGCACGCAAAGGCTAATTTATTAATAAAGAAATCAGCAGGTAGTTGATTCCTATTTTACATATGCAGTTCGTTTAGCCAACAGATTTCCATCACATAACGATTTCAATAAATAGGCATCTTTAATGAAACAATGTATCAATTATAAGTGACTTTGTGAAAGTGAAGTTGATAGTCTATCAACGGTATTAGCAACATATTGAACAGTATTATTATAAGAATATTATGATAATATTAAAAGAATAATATTATATTGTTTATTTATTTTTATTAGTTAAATCGAGTAAAATTAACAAACAGGTGTAGAAAAAAAAAGAAAACTCCGACAAAATATATACAATTTACTAGCTGCTACTACTAATACTAGCTGACGTCCGCGGCTTCGCTTGTGACATTTTTACAGATCTCAATATATTTAATGTACAGAGGAAAAATATAATCACTACACTGCTTGCCCCACCTCTTAACGGCAAGAAAACACATATCGCTCGACGAGCAGCGCTTGTAAAACTCGTGGTTTCTCAAACCTTAATAACTTTACATTAAATTAATTAAGTTCTCGTAATACTTTTAGACAGAACCTCGAAATGTCTCCAGTAGTTTTTGAGTGATTCACGCACAACTGCAAATCTTTATCATTTTATTTACCTAATATAGTCATTTCAAAATATTCATATAAAACAATTGAAAGTGAAAAAATTGAATACCATACTTTTTAAAGTAACAAAGTTTTTTTTTCCGAACTGACTACACTATTAACCTAGCAAGGTCTTAACAACTTCACTGGACTACGAATACGTTATAGTTATCATGTATAGCATGCGAATACAAAACCGAGCTAATTAGCTAAGTTCGGTTTCGTATAGCGTTATCTTAATTTATCGCAGCCATTGCGCCGTGCGGAAGAGAGAACGCTTTATAAAATCGAAGCAAGTCGATCATAGCCGTCTCACTCTTCTCCCCGAGATGACAAATCAAATGCCGGGTACTGTAGTTATCTAATTACATCTCTCGGTTTTAGGCTTGCACTTTACTCACCGTCAGGTACAACGCCATTCTCTTTATCGCGATACAAATTACTATCGTACCTATAAAAATGATTACAACATAAAAAAAAAACGTTACATCTAAACTCACGGTGTTAAATCAGATTATATCTATAGCCTTGAAAGTTCACGCCTCATAAGCGACAGTGGAAAATAATTTATGTCCACAAACACATCGCACCCCCATTTATCGTTTTTATGAAGACGTAAAGTGTCCCTGGTACCGACAACGGCCCTAACCGCTACACTTGATATATCATTTATAATATACAGGTATACAGTCTTATTTATCGCAATCTGTAGCTTAATATATCCTTGTTTTATATTTTAAGGGAAATACTCAATGAGCACTCATATTGAGTTTATGTTCGAGCTTAATCAGACATGTGCGAGTTCTAAGACCCAAGATGTGTAGGACTTCGATGCAATTTGAACCTGGAAAAGAATTATTTTTTATGACCTCGAAATGAAATCGAGGTAACATCAAGATATAAATTTATAAAGTAACAACATATAAGTTTCACTTAATATTGAAAAAAATGAACAACAGTAGTCACTTATTAAATTATATGCAATTTTAAGCATTCAACTGGCTATGAGAATTAAAGATTCCCATAGAGACCGTCGCATTTCCTCGTACTATGGCAATGCTTGTGCACTGAACAAAATATTACCCAAACATCTGGTAGCGAACTCCTTCAACCAGATTGGTTTAATATACATCTTCAGTCTACTTAATACGGGGATATTATTCGTTCATGTGTCTTTTTATTTGATTATTTATAGCTATAGGAAAAATATAGATATATATAGATTTCAACATGCTAATTGTTCTCAATTCCACTAATCTTCTTTTCGACCTATTTGAAAGATGTCTTAGTATAATCGAATTATACGTGTCCTTACAAACGTATATTTTTCAAAATAAGTCAATTTCATTGGATATGCCTAATATGTGGTACTCCATTTAAGCCCCAATATCTTATTAAAATTGGCTTAACTCTCACGAGCACACCATTACCAACAACATATTAGAAAAAAAAAACCTGTGAATTCAAGTGTCATAGACCTGCCCTCATCAAAACTTAATAAAGATTGTGACATAACTATAAATCTATTTCAATTCCATATATGATATCGAATAAAAAGAAATTTCCAAATGAATGCATTACTTCAAAACTGGGGGCCTACCCAAATTGCTTGTCGACAATCACTAACGCAAATAGAAAACGGAAAAATGTATGGTGATGACATATCTGAACGCTATATCACGTTATATACATTTTTCCGTTTTCTGTTTGCGTTAGTGATTGTCGATAAGTAACTTGGGTAGGCCCCTTGTTGTACCTAACTCATCTCCGTTATCTTTGAAAAATCAGACGGAAAAAATTGGGTCAGAATTTCCATATAAAAACTGAGTAAGACAGAAGACACTACTGGGTTTTTTTTTCTCGAACTGTTTGCGCTATTAACCTAGCAAGGTCTTAACAGCTTAATTGAACTACTAAGGCGAGCGCTTAGGGCACTCAGCCGACTTTATTTGACAACTAACTCAAGGGTGCACGGCACACCTCGGTTTGGGCTGTTGCCTAATACGTGCGATTCGCGACCTATCTGAGCTGACCCAACTAATTATTCATACATATATGAGTTGTTGGAGCATATATATGTACCAAGCATACATATCTCAACAACTCCTATATATATTTCGTATCGGATAATTTTCTAAACTAAACCCTTCCACTTTCATGTGTAAGCGTGTATGCGTGCACGTGTGTGGGAGTGATATGTGTAATGTTGTTGCAAGATTTTGCATCGCGCGAGCAGTGCACTCAAGGGCTCCACGCCGAGGGAACGGAGCAAGGCTTGAGCCGCTGCCGAGGGGGACTAATCTGGTGTGCGGGAGCGAAATTTACCCCTAGCCCACTCTATACTACTGGGATTCTCAAGAATATTAACAGAATTGACAGACTGACGTTCAAATGTCATTTTATTTCTTCTTTTTCTATTTTATTTTTGGCAACCAGTCTTCTAATAGGCTTTTACTGCCATAATCGAGTGCGTACCGATATTACAAGTTTCTTGATATAATTTCAATCAACTGACAAGATAAAGGCCGTCTTATTCGAACTTTCCTGGGAGCTTTTGTGGCAAGTCAGAATCCATGCACCGTGGTATTATTTCCGGTCCACTTCACTTGTACACTAAAACTAAACTATATTACTTAAAGCACCACCAACTTTACACAATATAGAATCAAATAACACAAGATTATGAATAAAATATAAAGACAAGTATATGGCATTCCAAGATCCCACCAAAAATTCCCCGTCATTTTATTTCATTAAATGTTCTTACCATTAAGGGGAAGTTTTAACACATTTTCTTCATTGGTACACCCATGACAAGCCGGGCTCGATAGTTAGTCCAAAAAAAAATCCACCTCAAGCTTTCAAACTAACTAATCTGCCCTTAATAATATTTCAACACAATTTACTGTGTAAATAACTAACCTCTGCTCGAGACTTCATCAGCGTGGAATAATTACTTTGAGCTAACGCTAACACGCAGCGGAACCTTTCAATGGAAAAAAAAAAACCGATTTTGAAACACTCTTTATTGGTGCTCCGCTCTTATTGGTCTTAGCGTGATAATATAGCCTATAACCTATATAATACTGAAAGAATTTTTGAAATCGGACCAGTAGTTCCTGAGATTACCCCCTACAACGTCACAAACTCACAAACTTTACCTCATTATAATATTAGTATAGACAATATATTACGCAAGTGCGTGACGTTCTAATTCACAGTACACACGGAAATTCCATTACGAACATTTTCACGGATCACTACCTGTGAAAGACTGTAACCGCACACCTATAACTAATGGTCTAAATCCACTGAACTGTGAATTCACAGTTATACTGTTTGTTAAAGCTGGTTCGATCATGTCACGGTTTCCGTATATTTCCGCGTTTTTCACTTTATTCTGGTTAGTAAAAACAAAAGAAAAACCGATGCGTTGTTGATAATTTTTACATTAAAGAAGTAATGAAACTCTAATGATTAGAAACTGGCAATATTACCTATATAGTTAGTGTAAATAAACTCAAATTATAAATTCATTGCTCGATTATTTGTAGGTGCAAGAGCCACGCTGAAGCTATTACTGGCTTCAGCATAAATAGTTCGGCTCGCCCGAGGTAGCACCACCCTCTCAGAGAAAACCGACGTGACGTAACAGTGCTTGCATTGTTGCGTTTCGTTCGGTCATTGAGAGCGCCGGAGATCCACCTCTCCTCACCTTCCCCTCTCTTCTTTCCTTTCCGCTCCCCCTCCGCCAACACAAGCAGGCAACGAAATGGGACTCCCCTGGTGTTGTGTCTATGGACGGTGGTGATCACTTAACATCAGGTGACCCACCTGTTCGTTTGCCTTCTATTATATAAAAAAAAAGTATAAGTTGAGCGAAAATTATAGCTGTTGAAAACTATAATCAAAGGTGTCCAAGGAACTAATTATTAATATCTATTAGTTGGAACGAAAAATAATGACATAGGAAAGTAAACAAAAGAAAATGTAGCTCTTTCCTAGTAACGTACATAATATTGAATTGTATTATATAATCCACATTCTATATATTTATCCAGAATTAAATGACTGCTTAAAAATGGTTATAAATATTTTAAAAAAATAATCTTTCGATTAGATTCTACGGAGTAAGGAAAAAGGATTCGAGTACATTTATTAACGTTATCGTATCACACGACGCCTAATCTAAATTCCTCTGTCTACTTAATGCGAGGATATTATTCGTTCGTATGTCTTCCGTGTAGGGGTAAAATATTTTAAGAGAATGTAACATCTGTCTAACATAATGCAAATCACTTGAGCGTAAAACAAAATTGGAGAACGAAGATACTATGGTAGCATTATTTCTTCATGATGTGTTTTAAAACTAATGGTGAAGCGTGTGTCCCGCCATCTAGTTTATATATGATAATTTGTGTCGATACGGGGATACTTTGTCCTTTGACATAAGTACATATTCGCGATACTGTTTAAAGATACCCGACCCGCTTACTGCCGCGTGCGCATTAAATACGCGCAAGTACTGCTAAACCGCTATATACATTTTATATAAACCCGCTTTAATCTTAAGTGCAATAAGGAACTATTTCCACCTTTTAAACCTCATTATAAACATTACGTGTTGTGTTACGTGTGTAAACGATCTGGTGGCCATTAACACCCTGTGATACTCATGATACCCGTGTATGTTCGAGGGTTGGAAGTCACATCCAGGGGCGAAAATGTAAGCGAAAGTACTGTTAACACCCCTCTATCGATCACATACTTTCATATTTTCATAATTGACAAAGTACTAACACGTATCCCCGTATTCAGTCATATTGTGTTCTCGAACCATTCAGTGAGCACGGGTATTTACACGCCTGCCTTACCAAACATAATTACTTTTGAATGTAATCTAAAAAAAATCAAATACTTTAGTTAATTTTCGAATCTCTCCTTAATTAATAAATCAAGAGCTCTTAAAGATTTTAGAGTAAGATAGCTTAAGGTTTTTGGTACTTTTTAATATAAATAACTAAAAATAGGTAAACCGTGTGATTACTAATAATATAAGATAAATCAAATAAGATTATAATACTAAGTTAAATAGTAGTCATATTATTACGCTTGGTCTAATGCAAATATTCTTGAGACAAAAGTACAGCAACATAACAATTTTAAAGGCAGATAGATATAAGTACGGTGTCGATGAACCCATAAATAAAGATTACACAAATTCTTAATCTAACTATTATCTTAATCCATCTCAATAATAATTTTCTTCTAATTCATTACAACAAAAACAAATTCGTTCAACAAAAACGACAACGAATCTAACAATATCTAATTTATCGAATACATCTCAGCCCGATAATCACTAAGTAAAAATAAATGCTTCAACCACGAAAACCATTGTCGAAATCGGACAAATGATAAATTATTCAATGAATCTATTATTCTTTGCGATGAAAAAAAGCCACAAAGGAAATCCAATTCGTTTCCATTTCAAATAACGTCCTATTATTGCTTTACAGTTATTTTTTGACGGAACACAGTCGGTTGTGACATTATTTGCGAGTCATAAAAATGGATCGTCAAAAATAATGGAACTTTATTGGACTTGTTATTTATGTGATCGCGTCAGACGAGATTTTATTAATCAAAATATGACGTCATTCAGCTAAGGTTACTAGATTTCTAAAGAAAGAAAAATATTATATTTCAAGCAGTACTAGTTACGGGATAATCCGAACTATAGGTATACGATACAAAGCTACAAGACAAGAGACTCGTAAGCTAGTTTTAATTATCTCCAAAGATTAAACTGGGAAAAAAATCTCTATAAATACAAGAACAGAGTTTTCAAACTAAGTATAGCTTGCATTATGGCAATTAAACAACTCATATACATACGATATCGGACATAACCTTAGAGATTATAATTATGCTACTCACACTAGACTTGTTACGAATAGTGATTTATCGCGTTATCTCTCAATTCAATTGAAAGATTGTAATGTCACATTTTATTCTTACTAACTTTATTATTATGCTAGTAACCCGTTCCGACTTCATCTGGACGCAGTAGTACGTAAACTGATCCCGTGTGAAGCTAGGGAAATCGCTTACACTGAACGTTTTTTTTTAATTCTAATGGAAATACATGTATGAGCAGAACTATCAAATAATTGTTATAAAGACTTATTTTCAGCAGATGGATACTTGCTGTCACGTGCCTTCTTATGAATTTTGATATGAGGAACTAGTCCTGCTTTTGTTGTTTAATATAAATGTAACTAATAACAGAGCACACATCATAGAAGATCCGAAAAG
Source organism: Antheraea mylitta (assembly GCA_014332785.1). Classification (NCBI taxonomy): domain Eukaryota; kingdom Metazoa; phylum Arthropoda; class Insecta; order Lepidoptera; family Saturniidae; genus Antheraea; species Antheraea mylitta. Next base: position 1,869,173 of record JACEII010000049.1, on the reverse strand, counting down.
GTACCACTTTTTGCGACTTAGTTGATAAATATCGTCAAAACTTTACGTGGTTTCTATATATTAATGTAATATTTAGCATATGATCTTTTGGAATAATGTTTTAAATCGTGAGAGAATTGATCAAATTGATGCTGTGGTCAATCCGCATATAGAGAACACTACAATAGTTTGCTCTCTCTCTTTTTTATTCGCTATTTTAGCACTAGATGGTGTCATGTAAGTGACAAAACAAAAATGTCTAAAAAATTAATAAATTCCCCAATGTTAAAATAACAAGGACAGTAAATACAAAACCGTAAGCAACTGATATCGGTGTTATATTGTCAGTAAACGTATTGTAATCGTATATAATGTCAGAAACAAAATTAGCAGGGTCAAAATTACTTAGGAAATACACCTTTGACAGAATAACACTAAAAGTCATCGATTTTGGAATACTGCCAGACACGACTAACTGGATAACATTTCACTTATCGTTGTTCTATCCATCATCTTCTTGCTAACATCATAGAAGTTCATTATAGGGTTTTTTTAATGACGTGCTATAATAGCATATGAAAAACATTCTACCAATGGCACCTTTACACGATACATTCTTTACCGCGTGAGAACGCTTTCACATGGGAAAGAGTGCACATGTAAAGAGATAAATTAACTATCATTTGTGAATTCCTTATCACGCTTTACCATGTTTAAACCTCCACACTTCTATCACGCGTTTAAGAGCGTGTCCTGTAAAGGCAAGCAATATCAGTTGAACCTCATTATAACCAGAATGTCAATACTATCATTACTTTTTATTTAATATCTTGACGATCCTTTAAATTAAACATAGGTTAATGAACACCGTAAACAACCTGTAATTAATTTATGTTCATCTTTATTGGCTACATGATCTCTGCATGATGATCTTGATCTTGCATGCTAATAAAATATGTTTATTGAGCATTATCATAAAATCTAGTAATTAAGACGTTAAATCACGTATTTTTTACATTTAACTAAAACATAGTGTGTCAAATACAAATGGCATTTTAGGTAAGAAAACATAATGACTTTTGAGATCTGGAATTTTATGTTAATAATCTAAATTATACTTAACCACTTGTGACAAATCGTCATATAAGAAGGTAATTCCTTTATGCTATACAGTTAATTGAGAATTTCACAAGAACATGGATTAATTTGTAAGAACCTTCATATATGTAGATTGATTCTAGAGGTAATGTTTAACTCGTACGACGATTTGTCTCTCAATTATGGGCTGTTAACACAGAATTATACGCTTTGCTTCAGTAATTAATTACTTGTGAAGTAAACTAATGATCTTTAGATCTACTCTACATCATTCATGTACAATTCACCTATCACTCGAGAACAATTTTATTTTTCTAGATGATATAATACATATCTCTAGTATTTTTCTGTAACCCTGAAAAACCGTATACAAAATTTCATGCTCATTAATTAGCATAGTAGTGATCACATTAATATTTTTAATTTTTTAGTTAGCTTGAATAACTTTATATTACCGTGACGGTAATTACTAAAAATTAACTTTTTATACTACATTAGAAGAAAGTTATGATTACTGGAAATGTTCCAATTTTCGACTCAATTTTTACTTTCAATAATATTTCAAAACTATCATTTTAAACACGAGTTTCTTTTACTGCAACTCATATAGATGAAGGATTTTACGACAATGCGAAGTACAATGATTTGCTTCCTAACACGCAATTTTAGATTTCGGTGCGTTCTTTATTTCTTGCACGAAATTGTACTAAGCTATAAACTTTGTGCCTACTAAAAATTGATTATATATATGTAAAATAAAAATGGCGTGTATCAGAGTGTATATGCGGAGAAAGTAAAACTCCTTTGGGTTATATAATTGGCTTATATTTATACGATATTCTCAGAAATTATATACTATACGAAGAATCTTAGTATCGGTAGGTACTTAACTATACGTTTACTCATTTTTGTATACTACTAGTAGATCTATGTTTTTACATACTTACAAACGTATCCAGTTTACGTGTAACGAGCAACGATTCTTTTTTTCCTAGCGTGCCACAAGAAGTTTACTTCAGTAATAACTTTTCATCTACTATAACAGGACTGTCCAAACTAGATCGGACTCAGAATCAACAAAAAAGTATAAGTACATTTGCCGCAACATACTTATAAAAAATAAAATACAGTTATAATAAGGTCATTATTTTATTATTTACTTTTTCATTAGGTAATTTGTTTATTAAATTTCTGTCAAAATCAAACTCAATATTAGTATTAGCTAGACACAGTGCATGTTTAAGTGAAGTATCTGTCAATGAAGACCTGTATTTCGATTTTATAAGCTTCATTGTTAAAATACGCACTTTCACAATTGTAGATACTGCCCATCATCGAGCCTGTTTTTAGACCAAAATTCATCAGTTTCAGGGACAAGTACTTCAAGTAAGTTCAATGACATACAAACATATAGAAGAAATTTATATATAACGAAGATAACCTCTTTTGTTTTCCTATTTACTGTAGATATAGTAACCAATAATATTAACATTAATAGTACTTGTTATTTTCCATTACATACACCATGGTTTATATTACACTAATCTCTATTTTGTATAAATAAGCTTGAGAAACACTATAAAAGACCGATTACCTCCATTACAGCCTTCCTCAAGCTGATAAGTCTTATCTTCGATAGAGGGTTTCTGAGGAAAATCTATAAAGTTTACGACATTTGGAGTAGGTCCAGTAAGACGCTATCGGCTGCCAAGTGTCGAACGTGTTTCGACCTTCATAAAATAAGGGAATCACGGAAAAGGGAGAATACGATTACTTCTGTTCATTGTGCAGTTTCCTTAGCAAATCACAATTGCTTTTATACTATACAAAGACTACATTCTTTCATTTTACAGAACCTTGAACATGCGAGTCCACTCACAAATTTCGTTGACTTTTAGATTATCCTCAGACATGAGTGAATTAACCTGCCATATTATTATGCCATATATAGGAGGCTAACGAACAGGCGGATCGCCTGATATTAGGTGATCACCGCCTTCTATAGACACTAGGAACACTAGAGGAATCGCAAGTATGTTACCAGCCTGTGTTTGGGGAAAAAGGAGAGAGGGGAAGAGGAGACGGGAGGGGAGGTGGGTCTCTAGTGCTCTCACTGACCAAACGAAACGCAAGAATGCAAGCACTGTTACTTTACGTCGGTTTTCTGTGAGAGGGTGGTACTACCCAAGGTGAGCCGATCCATTCATGCTGAAACCAACAATAGCTTCAGTGTAGCTCTACCACCTACATCGTTGGAGGGACCACTTTAATGTCGTCGCTTTATCCAAAATAGCAGAATGTCATGTACGTAAATGAGCCAAACAAGTCGCAACATTATTACCATCTGATAAACTTATCAAAACAATACACTGTAAGGAAGAAGCCAAAAAACTGAAAGACCGAAAGCCAATGACAAATAAAATTAAAAGAAAAACGCAAAAGAGTGAGACTGAACAAGTAACGAAACCAGTAAATCATAATGCAAGAAAGAGAAAAACGATTAGAAGAATATCTGAGACTAGAGAAGACGACGAAGATCCATTATTATGCGATGGATCGGATGATGATCTGAACAAAGACGAAGACAATTGCGTCGGTTGCGGAGATCATTATTATAAAACCCAAGTTATTGAAGACTGGCTTCAGTATAAGATTGCCGACTTTGGGTCCACGAAATCTCCATAGAATTGATAATATATGCTCTAAATGCAGCAATAATAAAAAAAAATTATTATTAAAGGTTGCATAGAAGTAGAAAAAATTCGTTAAATGAGTAATCCGTTGGCTATCAGACCCGGATACACTTGGAGAGATGACCCATTTAGTTTTTTTAACTTAATTTTTAATGTGATTTATTTAGTATATCCTGTATATTATTTGATTGTTATCTCAAAGATAAATGTTTTTTTTTTATATCATAGGAAGCAAACGAACAGATGGGTCACCTGATATTAGGTAATCACCACCGTCCATAGACACTTGCAACACCAGGGGAGTCACAAGTGCGTTGCCAGCCTGTGTTTGGGAGGAGGGCGGGGTGGACAGGAAGGGAAGGAGGAAAGGGAAGGTAGGTGGGTTTCCGGCTCTCTCACTGACCGAACGAAACACAACAATGCAAGCACTGTTACTTCACGTCGGTTTTCTGTAAGAGGGTGGTGCTTCCCCGGACGAGCCGACCCATTCGTGCTGAAAACAATAATAGCTTCAGCTTGGCTTTACCACTACTCAGCAGTATGTTGAAAGTTTAATAATTAATAAAAATAAATAGAAAAGCAATCATAGTTTTATTTTGCGAGTTTACTAAAAAAACTATAGCCAACTCCCCCAGGCTTACCCTATATGTACGAGTATCTATATATTAATACGTGAAGCTAAAAAATTGTATCCCCTTTTAAGCGATCTCCGTGAACGAATAAACTTGAAATTTGGCATAGTTAAAGTTTATATGGCGGAGAAGTGCAGAAAGCTATTTATCTGTACATATAATAAAAATGAAGTGTCTGTATATAATATCAAAATTTAAAAAAAATACTGCTTGGGTATGAAAGTATACACGCAACGGATAATAAAATTTTTGTCGGTCTGTCTGTCTGTCTGTTTGTTCCAGGTAATCTCCGAAACGGCTGGACCGATTTTGACGAAAATTTTACTGGCAGATAGCTGAAATTACTGCGGGTATGTTACCTATTCTAAATTAGACTACGAGTTAACCCCGACTTTGTTTGCTATGCTATCTCCAAAACGGAAGGACCGTTTTTCACAGAACTTTCGCCAGCAGATAGCAGATATTATAACAAGTAATTTAGTGAATTTTAATTTAGACTAACTGTTGACTGTGGCTTCACCGGTAGTACTATCTTCAAAACGGTTAGATCGATCTTTCACGGGACTTTCACTGGTAGACAGCAAATCTTATAAAAAGTAATTGAGGTTATTCTATTTTAGACTAGCTGTTACCCGCGGCTTCGTCTGTATGAAATTTAGCAAGATGTCTTCTCATTCTTTATTTTTAATTAAAGACATAATTATCAACTTATTGATTACAATTCGTCTTATAGATATTAGTAACTTCGAAGATAGGCGAGTTCTTCCTAATAAGATCTTAGACCATAAACGTATTACGTAAGAAGTTCCATAGCACAATTTTTTGCGGAACAGGTAAGCGTTTATTTTTTTATAGTCACAAAATCCTAATTACAATAGAAATGTATATGTAAATATTTATAATAATATTTTTAGTAATTGTTTCATTAGTTCCTTATACAGTGTAAGTGAGCACTGAGTTAATTATATGGTGGGGTAAGGTTCCAAATGTAATGCTGATGACAAACCCCATTTCGCACACTGTTAGTATTTATATATCTAATGTATACATTACATATTACTGTAAGCGGCGTGCGTTTCGTACTTACCATTGTTTTTAAAGAGCATTTCTATAATTGTACATAGCCTGACAATCTTATAATTCTTTAATACAATTTAAAAAAACGCGTGCGGCGCTGTGGGTCCAGCTTGTTTCATATAAAAATCTTTAGAAGTACATTAAATTAATTAAAATACGCATTACTCACAATACTGCTTGAATTTTACACAACATATACACACATGTAAATAAAAAAGATATTTATTTCAACAGCCGTCAATAACGAACTTCAAAAAAAGTTGCAAAGGAGGTTGCTATGCTCGACTGTATGCTCTTTAAATTTAACTGGCCAAATTACAGGTTAGTTTTACAATAATATAATAATTTTAACATGTATGACGTTGCATGCCTTATATGCCCTTTGAAATCAATTGGTCAAATTGTAGGTTAATTTCATAATAATATACTATGTAAATTCATAATATATATATATACATTAATAATTAATGGATAAACAATTTATCTTTAGTTCATTTATGAAACTACTGAAATAATTATTATTCTCTTTGGTCTTATTGGATTTCAAAATTTTTAGGTGACAGTTCAACCTGATGTAGCAACAAAAATGAATTTATTTTCAAAAGTTGATGGTAATATTAAACATCTTTGTTTTCGATTCATCATTTGATTCTACTGTGTATTAATTACTTTTACAAAAGATATTATACATATCACTATTTCTCATAATGAACAAACTACATTTAATTCAATATCACCGTGAAATACCAGCCAACTATGGTGTCGTGTAAAATTAATTGAGAATTATGTCATAGGTTGCGATAAATTTCTTTATTTTCGTAAAGCTATGTTTACTTAGTATTTGAGAGCTTTACAACCTGTTTTTTGTTTCAAAATTATGATTAATTTAAATTTTCATTTACACACATATTATGTTTATATAACTAAAGATCATGGAAAATGGCAAATAACTGAGTAGCCATGATGAAAACCTTTGATTATAGAAGTATACTTTTGACAAAAGTTCAAACTTTAGAAAATCAATTAACTATGGTCGAATGTCGACCACTGGGCGCCCACTAGTAGATTCTAAATTGACCAACTATAAATTATATGTGCTACGTAAATCAAATAGCTATTTTGATCATTGAATATATAATATTCTTACAATAGATTTGTTTAATTCACTTCATAATACTTAAAATTAAACAAGTCAGCTATTAAAGTAAATATTAATTCATTCGTTCCTGATAACAAGAAAATATAAATGTTACAAGCAGAACGGATTTCCATGTGACATATTGATAAATTATGTAGAGAATTTGCGTCTCAATACGTATGAGGCCGGACCCGAAAAGTGCTTTAGCCAATAAATCGCACCACTGCCACAATCACACAACCTTTCACGATAAATGGTCGGGTCGATTTCATTGTCTTGTATTAGCACTATGCGAGATGTAATGGCCTATACAATAGAGAAATCAAATGAGTCTTTTTTACATCAATTTGTTTGTTGAATTTTTAATAAGTCAGACGTCATATACTAAGTGAATTGTATTATGTTTAAAAAAATGATAAAACTGACCAATGATTTAGTTTGCGCAGTATATTATCTTAACAATATATTTTATGTACAAAGAAAAACATAAAAATATAAAAGAAAAAATTAACTTCACTTACAAGATTTATTAGTAGATTAAACTTTCTCTACGGCTACATCATTAAACGTGTAACGTTTGTAAAAATCATAGTTACTTAAAACTGTATATTAAATAAAGAAACCGTGATATTTTTTATATTACATTTTATAAAGGCAATGTAAGAACATCGTAATAAAATAAAAAAAAAATTATAAAAAAAAACCAGAAATATTTGCGTTTTGTGCACACACGGATCGACCCCTATTACTTTATTCGTATAGAAAATAAAAAAAAATTGAGTAAACCTAAGACTAATTTTAAAGGTTTTTTAATCAGGAAAAAAAAATTCAAGCACCACATAGTTTTGATGGAAAACATATGCTCTTATAACGTCATATTTTATTAAATCTATAAAAATATACAAAATATATATGTAGTTTTTAATATTTTGTCATACAGAATGCATAACGCGACTAACCTCTACTATAACCGCAATCCTATGTCAACTTGCTCACATAATGAAAGTTATGATTTATAAGGTAGGCCACATGGTACACTGCTGTAGACTATTCCGATGCCCCCTCTCGAGAGAGACCCTAGGTTGCCTCCCGCGTTTGACAGTATAGATAAGGCGGAGTGTCTCTCCGCGAGTCTAGAAAACAATGCTCACCGAATACAGCAAACACTGACCCTACTCATACTGGTTCCATCGAGTCTTCCGTCGAGCGTACACTCGCGTCTCCGCCGGCGGATACACTAACCCCTATCATTTTTGACGAAGTATCGGATGCCATCAAGCATTTAAAGCTTAGGAAGTCCCCAGGTCCCGATGGGATCAGGAACGAGGTATTGCGACTCCTTCCTGATCACATCATAGCTCTACTGGTCTGCATCTTCAATGCGGCCATGTCCCAGGGCCATTTTCCAGCCGCCTGGAAGAAGGCCATAGTGATAGGCATTCACAAGCTCGGTAAAAAAGCTACGCTTCCCGATAGCTACCGCCCTATTAGTTTATTAGATACGCTAGGTAAGTTATACGAGCGGCTCCTTCTGAGCCGTGTCCAGACATCCATATCCGACTTAAATCTGCTACCGCCGGAGCAGTTTGCTTTTCGCGCGAAACACTCTTGTACAAACCAAGTGCACCGCCTCACGGAGTACATCCTAGCTAGGTTCAACGATGATCCCGATCGCAACCCGACGCCGATTAAAGCTAACCCGAAACGCACAATAGCTGTCTTTTTCGATATCGCCAAGGCCTTCGACAAGGTTTGGCACGAAGGGCTCATCTATAAATTATGTCAATCTCGTATCCCGGATAGGCTAGTTCACATAATCCGCGATTACCTGTCAAATAGGACTTTCTGCTACAGAGTGGAAGGTGAGCAGTCATCACCCCACCCGATACGCTCAGGTGTGCCACAAGGCTCCATTCTCGCGCCCACACTTTACAGTCTGTTCGTCAGTGACCTACCTCGGTCCCCGGGAGTAGAGCTAGGTTGTTATGCTGACGATACAGTCATCTACGCTTCCGGATGGTTTCCGATACGACTTAGGAAACGCGTCGCAGAGGCCGTTAACACACTCGGTGACTGGTTTCTGCGATGGCGTATAGAGGTTAACCCCGACAAAAGTGCCACAATACTTTTCGATTCTAAATACCGCGATTACGAGCATAAACTCAAACCTATCACTTTATACGACACTGATATTCCATGGACCAAGCAGGTTAAATATCTCGGAGTTACGCTAGACAGACCGCTCTCATTTAGATAACACACAACGCGAGTACGTAACAAGGCCGCCATGGTCACGGCTCGCCTACATCCGTTAGTTTGCAACAAGAGCAAAATGTCCCTCAGACACAAGCTCACACTGTACAAAACTTGCATCCGTCCCATTCTAACATATAGCTGTCCCGTTTTCGCACATATATCAGAATATAACTTTAAAAAATTACAAGTAATTCAAAACCGTTTCCTACGTAAAGCGCCCGGCGCCCCGTGGTACTTCTGGAACGAGGATCTCCACGGGGACCTGGAGATGCCCTCTATCTGGGCGTATGTAAAATCACTCACGATTAACTATTTTGAAAAAGCCGCGAACCATCCCAGCCCGTTAGTGGTATCCGCTGCGGATTACGAACCCGTACCGAACGCTGCGCGTTATAAAAGACGTCCGCGACATATTTTTACCGATCCTCCCGACGAAATTACGGAAGCGAACGATCAGTACCAGCTTGTCTCTCGAAACAGAGCGTGTTCACGCCCACGCCCGCGAAACCACAGATCACGCCGCCGTGGTCTGGGGGTTAATTTTGCTCCCGCACACCAGATTAGGCCCCCTCGGCAGCTACTCAAGCCTAGGTCCGATCCCCCGGCAGGGAGCCCTTGAGTACGCTGCTAGCGCGATACAGTGTAACACAAAAACTTACATCATTGCTACAACACTACACTATCACCTCCACACATGTGCACGCTCACACACTTACACATGAAAGTGGAAGGGTTTTATTATTTTCCCTTATCGAACTGAAAAAACTCTAATTTTCCGATAATAAATACATGGAGAAGTTGTTGAGGCGTGTATGCTTGGTACACATATACGTCTCAACAACTCATACATAAGTATATAAATAGCTAGGTTAGCTAAGATAGGACGCAATTTGCATGTAACAGGCAACAGCCAAGCCGAGGTGAGCCGCGCACTCTTCAGCTAGTTGCCAAAAATAAAATCGGCTGAGTGCCTTAAGCGCTCGCCTTAGTAGTTCGGTGAAGCTGTTAAGACCTTGTAAGGGCAATAGCGTAGTCAGTTCGAAAAAAAAAATACACTGCTGTATGTATATCACAATAGAATAGTTTAAAGTCATTATTATCATTTTTATAAGCATGTGATACTCATTACATCAACAAACATTCAAAGCAAAGCCCGTCTGTGATTGTCGTTCACAAAATTTACGTAACAAGTCATAGGTGAGATATGTCGTTACAGTTGATTGTCAATCGACATACGATACGCGTCCAAAATCCGGGGAAATATTCCGAAATGTCGACACATCCTAACTAGCTGATTGGTGTGAAGCATAAACCGACATCTGATTGGGAAGTCTCGAATTTCGAAAACAGCTCTTACCTGAAACAAAAAATATATTTATCACAAAAACAATCCAAATAAGCAGAGAGTAATTCTAAGAAATCTATCTAGAAACACTGAGGTTATTTTTCAAATGAAACATAATATGAAGAACTCAAGTCAACGGATAATAAATCTTAATTAACAGAACTAAATTTGAACGAAAAATATACTTCATATGACATGCTACAACTTATATTGTGTTGAAATATAAATTTTAAATGGTAAAATAATATATCTAAATAACAAATAAATACGTTTTAAATGTTGTGCCGAATGAAATAAATGTCTACAGTACTGACCTACTTTAATTAACAAACATATACATATGTATATCCATATTTTAACTCAAAGTATTCTAACTAGTATTGTAAATGCGAGATTAAGTTTGTTTGTTTGTTAAACTTTCACGTCTTAACTTATTTCATTTAATCGTACACCTAAATAGAGTATCCATATTAATTACAGTCTATTGATTTGTCTATTTGTCGCTGCAAGGTTCAATTTATATGGAACAGTGCAGCGGCAAAAAATTTGTTTCTCTTCAGCACAACTCGGCGACCATGTGCAGGAGAATGAGAGGGACACTGTGCAGATGCGAATAATATCAACGTCTTAATCACTCAATCCAATATTACAAAATATTACATAAACATTGCCATAGGTTTTATTCCGAAAAAATGTACTGTTTCAGAGGTATGATTCAAATTTACACTAACGCGAACAAAGTGGAAAGCAAAACGTTGTAAAAGGTAAGAACGTTTTATTTTATTCGGTTACATATATATACATATATATATGATATTAGCTAATACCCACGACTTCGTTTGCGTTGTTTATTAAATGTTTTCTTATATTTCAAAAGTATTAGCCAGTGTTTTCAATGAAAGCTCCCAGATACCTTCACTTCTTCTGACACTTCTAAAAAATATCGTTAGATTTCAACCAATATGCACAACATCCTGATAGATTATATACCTGAACGTTCCTCGTGAATCACTCTGTGATTTTTTTTCTCAAACTACTACGCTATTGACCTGGCATGGTCTTAACAGCTTCACCGGACTACTAAGGCGAGCGCTTAGGGCACTCAGCCGATTTTATTTGACAACTAGGGTGCACGGCACACCTCGTTGGGCTGTAGCTTGATACGTGCAATTCGCGACCTATCTCAGCTGACCTAAGTATTCATACGTATATATGAGTTGTTGCAACATATGTGTACCAAGCATACATACCTCAACAACTCTTATATATATTTCGTATTGGATAATGTTCTAAACTATTTCAGTTCAATAAGGGAAAGAAACAAAACCCTTCCTCTGTCATGTGTAAGCGTGTCTGCGTGCACGTATGTGGAGGTGATATGTGTAATGTTGTTGTAGTGATGTAAGATTTTGTGTCACTATAATGCGCGAGCAGCGCACTCAAGGACTCCACTCCGAGGTAATGGACCTAGGCTTGAGCCGCTGCCGAGGGGGGGCCTAATCTGGTATGTGGAAGCGAAATTTACCCACAGACCACGGCGGCGTGATATGTAGCTACGCGGGCGATCGTTCGCTGCCGTTTATTTATCGGGAGGATCGGTAAAAACACTTTATGAATGGAAATCCGTTCAGTATTTTTTGACTTTATCGTGAACACAAACAGACATACAGACAAACGTGGCGGAGTTTATTTTATAATATGTAGTAATATATATATAAACATGAGACGTACTACTTGGCATGCTATGGATTACCATGGATGGGTCCATCGCGTGGTAACGAGAGAAACTCCGAGTAGTTCCCGAAACTTGTGACACGGGTGTAGGTTTAAGGGGTCCCTTTCGAATGTACATTAACACTCATCTTAACTACTCGAGCTTCTCTACCTTTTTTTTTGAGGATGGGTTATGTCCGACTCGCACGGACTAAAGCCCCACGGTGTACGTCTTCCGCTCGAGCTTCTCTCCCTGCCTATCCAAATCTTTTATGAACCTGCTAGTGCAGCTTTAGAGGCTCTGTCTAGTATAGAATTTACTGCAGGCTTTTTGAGCAAGCTATAGAGAGATTTTGATGGTATACCTCTCGCTCCCACTTCTAAGGCATATAGATTAACTCTATAACCGTTTTTAGTCAACTCGTTGACTAAATCGTAATACATGTCCAGCTTCATCTCGTGGTCTTTAGGAATATTAGTTTCCCACAGAACGGTAAGCGTGACAAGTACCACGCGCTTCGTATATCCATATATAGGTATACTTATGTATCCGAAAAACCCGTCAAGCTTTTTCTATGCAGACTTGATTTTTCGACCCTTCGTGTGTAGCCATCGGAAGCTTTGACGTCACATTCATTATTCTCAACTCGACGTTCCTTTGTTTTGTTCTCGGCCAATATAAACTCATTTTTTGTTAGCCCGAACTCCGGGAGATTCTCCCCAGTCAACGCCGTTATTTATCGTTTTGCTTCTAAATTGGACAAGCTTTCAGTCTAGAGGTTTATCATTTACATTTCTGCAGTGTACATTAAAACATCCATTAGGACTTATTAAAATGGGAATAAATATCTACTTGATCTATACAAATGCTTATCGACGTATAGCGTTCACTGTGTACATAGATATGGTGTTCTATTTACCATTTTCTCGACCTTTATAAGTCCTTTTTTATAATTTTTATTTACTGTAATCTTAGTAACATTATATTAGAATCGAGATAGGTGGTAGACCCACGTTGAAGCTAGCACTAGATCATCAATGGATCGGCTCGTCCAGGGTAGTACCACCCGACTCACAGAAAACCGACGTGAAGTAACAGTGCTTGCATTGTTGCGTTGCGTTCAGTCAGTGAGAACGCCGGAGGCCGAGGTGGGCCTTTCAACTCCTTGTGACTCTGTCGGTGTTGTTAGTGTCTATGGACGGTGATGATCAGCTAACATCAGATGACCCACCTGTTCGTTTGCCTTCTTTGATATAAAAAAAGCATTTGAAAATCAAAGATTAAAGGAAACCCATTGTTAATACGTTGGAATAATCATCAAGTTATTGATAAAAAACATACAATCATATTTCAAGAAAATACTTGTAGTGTCTATGAGCTTACATGACCTAAAATATTACACGGCTAAAAAAATAATTTTCCAATATTATAATTCATTTTTCTTATTTATTATAATATTTGATGGTACTTTTAATAATGCGTATTATTTTATAAATGTAAAATTTTATAAATATAAATGGAGTTTATGATACCAATGTACCTACCCATCAACAATAAATACATTTTTAATATGAGCTAGAATGTATGTTACGTTTTAACATTGCATTACGATAAATAAATGGCATATAACAACTAATTGATGCATAAATACTACATAGTTTCGCTCAAATACTTAACAATTTTATTCCACTACAAATAATATGAAATCATGTCTAAATTTTATCAACACAATTTCTCCCTAAACTTTGTTATTGTCTAGTAGCCTCTTCCCGCAATTCTTTTCGCGTGGAATAGTTACTTTTGTCTAACGCTAACACGCAGTCCTATTGATCTTAGCTTAATGATGTATAGCCTATAACCTTCCTCGACAAATGAGCTATATAACAATGAAAGAATTTTTCAAATTGGACCAGTAGTTACTGAGATTACCCCCTACAACGTCACAAACTCACACACTTTACCTCTTTATAATATTAGTATAGATTATATGCGCTCTACGGCATTCGTTATATTACACTTTTTAGTCAGTTTTAAATAGAGAATTCTATTTTAATAATCTTTTTCTTTTTTCACCCCTAAACGTGTTAAAAACGAGTCCCATGACGTGCTCCGCTACGCACCTGCCACTCTTGAGAAAATTTGTGGAGCAACCGAAAAAAACCTCCACTCTTTCCTCAGTTATTAATGGGCGGCAGACGACCTACTTCGGTTTAGATAATAAAAATAACCCTGTAAACGATTCCTTTAGGGATATCCTAGTGTAAAATGAACAATTTGTGTCTGTCCGTCACGGGTAAGCCCAATGTATTTCAAGCCCATTTCACACTTTGGACAACTGCCAGACAGTAAAACAACATTTACGATAGGTGGCAGATACGTTAATGTTCCAGATCATGTTACGTATATTCTTAGCAAAAAAAAAGTTTAATTTTATACCGAAGTTAAGATAACAAAAACAAAACCAAATAAAATATTTTGTGTAACTTTTGGCTTAGAATAGCTTTATATTAAACTAGCCTCTGCCCGCGACTTCGTTCGCGTTCTCAATAGGAAAAAACATCCCGATTTTGAAACATTTTTCATCTGTGCTCCGTTTCTATTGGTCTTAGTGTGATGATATATAACCATTCTCGATGATTGAGCTATATAAGAATGAAAGAATTATTCATATCAGACCAATAGTTCCTGAGATTACCCCCTACAACGCCACAACATCACAACGTCACAAACTCACAAACTTTACCTCTTTATAATATTAGTATAGATATATAAAAGATACATCATGTTTAATAATTCACAGTTAACTTTTACCTCTTAACTTAAGTCCATTGTTTCTGTATTTTAAAAATTATAAAAGGTTTCGAAAAAACTAAGCCGTTTAATACTCTGATGCAATCTTCTTAATCATCTGCCACGTTTCAATTATGAATGTCATGGAAAAATCCGTTTTAATATCCGGATGGTAGATGTGAAATTTAATTAAAATAAATTAATTTTGTTAGGTGGTCAAATATGTTATTATCTATGAACTTTTGAATGAGTTGATTATTCGAAAAATAATAATAGAACTTTTTTGTAGAACGTTCAATTCTGTACAATTCTATGGAAATTGTGGAGCAATTTACGGTACAGTAGTTACAAAATTAAGAGAAAAAACACATTTTTTCCTGTGTTCTTCTTATGGGAAATCGAAAAATGCGATAAGGACAGCCTTAATATTAAAGGCTCATATTTTGAGAGACCTATTTTGGCATCTAATCGAAACATTTGAGCCTAGTTTCGTGAAAAGAAATATTTTAAAATGTCCTAACATCGTTATATAATAAAACAAGAACTTAATAAGCCAATCCATGGTAATTTGACTGGCGATAATGTCACCTGCAAAACGGGTGATCGTACGCATCAATTCCCAAATTGGTGTTGTGACCCCGACGTAATTGTTGAGGTGATCTTTGATTCGCACCATTGCCTATACCGTTAAAGATACAATTGAGTCATTGCCTATCAACCAATCTAAGGGTGCGGAAAAGCGGAAAACAAGCACCATCACTTGTAAGCGCTAAGACACTCCGCTGCATTTTCTGGAGCGTCATTTCAAGTGATGCTTTGCTGACATTTCAGAGAGCATTTCTTGCGATCATTGCGGCTGCGTTAGAGCGAACTCATTGACCCTATTGTGCTCTTATGTCTAGGTTTAGCATGCTTATCATCTTGGACGGCACCGTCGCTTAACATCAGACTAAATTATAGTCAAACGCTAAGTTAATAAAGACAGAAAAAAAGAAAAAATACTTAGGTACACTTAAGATCATTTGAAAAAAGATTATTAGAAATACAAACTAAGTAGGGCACCACAGATATTTTACTATATAGATTTGTAAAGTAATCTTCAAAGCCAAACTTCATGGTCACTCACGAATACATCACGTCGTAAAGGCGGACATAGCCAATAAAATTATGACAGTGGATCCAACATAAAGTGAATGAGATCGACTTTCAGACAGTTAAATATACATTTTATAGGTCTTCCAAAAGTATACCGTCTGGTATTTTGTCTCTACAAAGGCTAATCACTTCGTAATGACGATAGAATCGTAACAATCATATGGGCTTCTAAGAATATGACTAACAAAACCTACTGACAATCTAGAAGGTTTCTTGTGAAGTTTGGAAATTTTGGTTATACTCATAAGAATGGAGCCTAAAGCGATAAAGGTTTACTATGTTAGCGCATTCGAATACCACGTCGACCGATGTATGTTTTTTTTTTGTTTTATTCTGCAGACTCTTGGTTCGCACCTTTTTTGCTTACATGTAGTATTTTGTATTCGTAAAAATCGTATTCGTGAGCATATATATATATATATATATATATATATATATATATATATATATATA